>JAQFXY010001003.1:0-13986 GCA_034693865.1 Ceratophysella sigillata | reverse complement strand
CTTCGCTGCCTGACTTCGTCTCAAGCTCCGTTACCTGACTTTGTCTAAAGCTTCGCTGCCTGACTTCGTCTCAAGCTTCGCTGCCTGACTTTGTCTCAAGCTCCGTTACCTCACTTTGTCTAAAGCTTCGCTGCCTGACTTCGTCTCAAGCTCCGTTACCTGACTTTGTCTAAAGCTTCGCTGCCTGACTTCGTCTCAAGCTCCGTTACCTGACTTTGTCTCAAGCTCCGTTACCTCACTTCGGCACAAGCTTCGCTGCCTGACATCGTCACAAGCTTCGCTGCCTGACTTCGTCTAAAGCTTCGCTGCCTGACTTCGTCTCAAGCTTCGCTGCCTGACTTCGTCTAAAGCTTCGCTGCCTGACTTCGTCTCAAGCTTCGCTGCCTGACTTCGTCTCAAGCTCCGCTGCCTGACTTTCGTAGTCAGCTTTGCTGCTTTGTTTTTTTACGTGTTTTCTTCGTGTACTCTTGTTTTGTTATTTACTTTGTGCTATTTAATTTTACGAAATTTCATTCGTATGTTGGATTCATTATCTAAATCTAGAACTCTAATCCCCTCCTGGCCTTCAAATATCAGTAAATAAACTCAAACCATTACCATTCAGCGTCGCAATCTGTTAGCTCACATAAATATGTTATTGTGTTAAGATTTTATAAACTAGTTGCTACCTCGTGCCACGTAGTATTTACTAGCCAGATGCTACCTAATGCTACCTATGTAGTACTCCACGAAGTGTTAACTAGGTACATTTATTGCATATTATTTCGAAAATGGTAATTATTGGAACCCAAATATCAGAGAAACAAATCTACATGCGGACTTTTTAAAAATGTTATTAGACTACAGGTGAGGCTTGTCGCCATGCCCGAAGGGTCCTGTGCCGGCGTTTTGGCAAACATAACCTGACTAAACTAAAACTCTTAACTTTAACGAGAATGGCCCAGTTTGTGTGTCTTGACTATATAAAAATTATCATTTTTATTATCATTCTAAATGTTTTTCAGTTTAAATCACGTAGGTGGTCAAAAATCTGTTCAGCATTTTCAAGGCCAAGCTAAATGTAGGTTTTCACGGAAAGTTGAATCACAGTGTTTCATGAGAGTCCGTAATAGCTGCTACTCGTCAGGACAAGTATTTCATACAGTCCAATGTGCCTCCATTTTACCACAAAATATGCTTATTATTTTTTAATCGTAGTCTTGGCTTACTGATTATTATCGGCATACTGATCAGCTTGGTTCATCAGTATGTATTAAATACCTAGAATTATTGTAGTCATCAAGTCAATCTAATCATCCTCAATGTTGACGACGTTGACAGTAGTGATAGAGATGGCAATGATCATCGTACTGGAAATAGGTGAACAACTTAATGGCTGAATCTAGTACCTTATACCTGAAGAGGATCTATGAAGCCCCAAACTTATTTTCCTTCTTACCTCCTCCGCTGCTGTACCTAAATCGCATACCAAGTAGACCCTTTTCTTATCTACAAGTATATACTGGAAGGGATTCGGCTGCTCTCGCGTATACTTCATTCATCCAGTCCTACTGGTGGTATATACTTTCATAGCAGGTATATGTAGTATAATTGGTGGCCCATGGAGCTGTGGCATAAGGCCCACTCCAAACTGGGGACTACTCAATGAAAATGGAATGTGTTAGTGATTGATTGGTAATAATATCTTAACCCTGCAAAAATTTATTTAGTCTGAAGTCTGAACTGGTCCACTCTTCACCGCATATAAACTCATTCGGGATTCAATCTGTACTCTCCGTCAAAGAATTCGTATTCGTTGTCGGTTGAGAATTCAGATAGCGCAGCGAGCGTGGGTTTCACAGTGTCGTAAAGAGCCGCTTTACGACACTGTGAAACCCACGCTGCGCTATCTGAATTCTCAACCGACAACGAATAGGTACTCTACTATTTTTAGACGGAGAGTAAGTCCTGGAGGCCGGTTTAAAAAAATAGTTTCAAGACTGCTTTTTTTAAGCAAATCTAACCTCTGCAACACAGAGCCTCAGCTCAGCTATTATTATTTGTTAACCAAAAGGTAGGTAATGGTTCAAAGTTACGAAATTCTTATATAAAGTAATATTGTAATAAAATATTTAGCATAGCTGCATCAGTGAAAATTCACAAGTAGCTTTAATAGCAGATCGTATTGTGCACTTGTCACTTTGTTCGCTCCAAAACTTCGTATGAGAGTAGAGAAATCAATCTGAGTGCAGTAATAAGGAATCCGGTTTCCGCAGATGAGCTGGCATATGTTAACGTCTAACTTTATTTCTTGTTAGATTAGGTTGCCGGAGCGCCCGTTAAGGACTTTTTAAATTTATGGCACGGTTAAATTAGGTTTGTTGCTTGCCCGAAGGGCATGTCGTACAAACCTAACCTGCACAAACATTTTAAAAGTCCGGCAAAAATAGTTAGTGGACGCCAACACTGTGACCAGCACATCTACCGAAATCTAACCAGTACTATACATG
Source organism: Ceratophysella sigillata (assembly GCA_034693865.1). Taxonomy (NCBI): domain Eukaryota; kingdom Metazoa; phylum Arthropoda; class Collembola; order Poduromorpha; family Hypogastruridae; genus Ceratophysella; species Ceratophysella sigillata. The sequence continues at coordinate 11,497 of JAQFXY010001003.1, read as the reverse complement.
ATACACAGACAATCTGATTTTTCACTTGTGTGACTTGGCGCGGCTGCCCACAATGGAACTAGGTTTTTTTTTCATGTGTTTGGATGACACTCTTTTTTTTTTATCATTATAACAACCTCTCCATAAAATATAAACTTCTCGTTCAGGGCAGAATGAAATATTCATGATTCGTTCAAATGACCCAAACTCAATTATCAAGACAAATTAAATTCTAATATAATTTATTGACGCCACCAATTGTATACGGCCAACTCGTCTTGCCACTTTTCTCGATGCTTTCTTGGCTTTATTTTTCGCTCCGATCGTATTAGTATGCAACATATTACATAAGCCACCGGTTCCCGGCTAAGTTTTACTTAGCAAGGCTTGTGATTGTGATTGGCCACGCGGACACATCTCAGGATTGGCTAGGCCGACAAATGAGCTGTTTCAACAGGACTTATGTAGAGTGTGATTTCTGGTCTGTATATCTACGGTCTTCCAGTTGCATTCATATCCAAATATGCAACTACATAGTATGTACTCGTATCACCATCACCGGACGGGAAAATATTAATATTACGAGGCTGTTATCCGGTCTACGATCCGGGGGAAAGGTCAAGGCTCAGTGAAAACGCTCCCACGCGACGATCCCAAAAATAAGCAAACTTTTAAGCTATCCGTCATTTAAATCGGTTTTCTACTTTCGGAGGGAGTGTCTGGTAAACGTTTTAACCCTTTAGCACCCCTGGAGGTCAAATTTAGGGTTGGTCAATGTCAAGAGTGTGTTCTTCATGATTCATAAACCCGCAGGCACACGAATCACAATTAAAAGAGTAGGGTATATTTTAGACCAGAAGGGATGGTCCGGCCGTCCGTCCGTCCGCCTGTCCGTCCGTCTGTCACGCTTTAAATAGACCCAAATGGACGTAAACGTAAAATAACATTTTTTAAAAGTTGATGCCATTTTATATAGGGGCAATCGAGCAATTTAATTTGATTTATATACGTCAAATGTAAATCCGTTTAATTAAATTTGAATTGATATGTAAATCCCTATGATTAACTCGGTCTTTCAGGTCCCGAGCAGCCAAACGCAGGTTTTTACCCTTCGGCGCCCCTAGCGGTCAAATAAGGTTCAGTTGAAGCCGTGATTCGGTTACCCGTAGCCACATAATTCGTGAATAAAAACTCAGTCACATTTTAACCTCCTAGGGTCAAACGAAGGGTCACAATGGTATGGTTGAAATGTGTAGGTCATAGGCTTTCATTTGATATGCAACTTCAAAAATAAGTGCTAAAATTTCACCCAAGGTTGACCCGGGATCAAGGTTCCGGTCATTAACGGTCAAGTTTTTGCGGGGTGATAAAAACTAGAGAAAATTAGCAAATTGTTAAGCTATTGGTCATACAAAACGGTTTAGTGGTTTAGTGGTGGAGATAGAGAACAAAAAAACGACAAAGGAAGGATTTTATGATTCGGTGCTGGGTAAGAAAGGAAGGAGACGGACGGCCAACAGTAGCAGCGTGCGTTGAGTGCATTCAACATGAGTGCGCAGTGATGCAGGTGACGCACTCAATAACAACGCTACTACCCGGCGATGAATATCTTTAAACATTCCCTGTAGTAAATGTTATTATGTTATTAAACATTGTTTACTGCATCAATTGGTATATCATATTAGGTTTACTATATATATTATATAATATATTTTTCATAACATATATTTAATTAATTTAAGATAAAAATCACGCTGCTGCTATGCTGGCCGACGGTCTCGCTTTCCCCAGCTCCGACTAAGTCCCGTGTTTTATTCGCGGCTGCTCCTTGGATTCGATATGATATTTACGCTGTACGGTTTCAGGTTTCATTCATACCCAAATACACATATGTATGTAGCAGTAGGCAGTTCACAGCTCACATATATCGGAGTTGGGGGTATCTTATAACAGTAGCAAACAGCATAACACCCAAATACAGCCTTCTACGATACAGATGTCGAATATTGAATATATACCGGCTAGTTTCTAATTTAAATCGTAACCTAATAGATTGAAACGCCGTAAAAAAAAATTGTTGAACACATAAAATCATTTTGTGTATAGCGGTGCAGGTGCAGGGAAATTGTCGCAATTTCACGTTTCACAGATCTTCCGGCTCGGTGTCTAGGACTTAGCAGCGTGCAGACGCTTAATGATTCTCTGGTGTTCCTTCTTGATATATATATAGGTCAATATGAAAAGTAAGTACCTAACATGTATCTTAATAAAAATTTATTCGCTGTTTTGTAGAAATTGTTGGCAAATTGGATCACCTATTATTCAACCTTTTAAGGTGTAAGGAGTAATGTCTAATAATCCTCCAAAATCATTCACGCAAGCTGCCATCGAAGTCGTCAATCAACTCAACATGCTTCATCCCGATATTATGAAACGGATGGCGGGACGATTCGCAGGGGTAGTAGCCGGTGGTACGCTTTTTGCAGGAATTGGATTCCACTACTGGCAACAACATAATCTTAAGCCAGAATTCATGGCCGAGGTGGAACTCAAAGTTGGTAGACCATTTTACAGTACAGTTTATCTTACAGTTTAACAGTCATATTATTACGGATGCATTACAGATGCAGCATTGCAGCGGACGTTAATCGATATTTATTCAGTAAAACTGTGGCGTTTGATTCTGGGGTTAGTGTGGACAGATCAGACATAACCAAAGGGTTGAACCTCAGGGGGGTGACAGCCCCGAGAAACTAAAATACTAGCCGGCTCGCGCTTCGCGCTCGCTGAATCACGTTTCGGAACCCGGCGAAAGTTAATGTAGCCTCTCTTTCCCCTTCTTTTTTCTGCTACCCTCTCTTTTCTCTTCTTTTTTCTTCTCCTCTACAGCTACAGCTTAAAGTACAACCACATTGTGTCTTTATAATGTTGAACTTTATGTAATTCAAGCACTAGCTGGTGAAGTGACTGAAACAAGGCAATTTTATGTGCATGCGTGCAGTGTTTTAATTACTTAGTAGTAGTATTGAAATGTTGTCATGTATGTACAGTGCACTGTACAAACATCTGCGGGTGACCTTTTCGGACTCGGGGTAGCCATGGATCAGAAAAAGTCGGGGTTGAGATTGAGAAACAATGTCCTGATGTTTTTGAGAATCCCGATAAAAATTGCACTTGATACGTTAATTTGCGCAATGCGCAAGATTTTCTTTGAGCATTTCCATAAATAATTGCACTGGAGACGTTAATTTGCACGAAGCGCAAGATCTTTTGTTTTGAGAAATCCGATAAGTACTTGCAAAGATTTGTTTGAGAAATCCGATAAATACTAGCACTGGCCACATTTATTTGTGCGAAGCGCAAGATTTTTTGAGAATTTCGATAATTACAAGCACTAGAGACGTTCATTTGCGCGAAGCGCAAGATTTTTTGAGAATTTCGATAATTACATGCACTGGAGACGTTCAGTTGCGCGAAGCGGAAGATCTTTTTGAGAATTGCAAAAATTATTTGCACTCGAGACATTCACTTGCGCGAAGCGCAAGATTTTTTTGAGAATTTCGATAATTACTTGCACTGGAGACATTCATTTGCGCAAAGATCAAGATTTTTTGAAGAATTTCAATAAATACTTGCACTGGAGACGTTCATTTGCATGAAGCGCACGATTTTTTGAGTTTCGATAATTACTTGCACCTTGCACCGAGACGTTCATTTGCGGGAAGTGCAAGATTTTGTTTGAGAATTTTGATAAATTTTTTTTAGTCTGTATAGCGCTCAAGGACACAAAAATTCACTGCGTTTGTTGAAACCGCTCATTTTTGGGTCTGTGCAGCACTCGGGGACCCAAAAACTCACGGTTTACTAAAAACATCGAATTTTTTGGGCCTGTTGCAGCACTCGGGGACCCAAAAACTTACTGTTTTACTAAAAACAGTGAACTTTTGGGGTCTGCATAGCGCTCAAGGACCCAAAAACTCACTAAAATTTTATCTAAGTAGATTTTTTAATTATTTTCCTGAGAAGCCCACTGCTATATAGGAATAGCTTACATATCTTGTCCACCATAATTCAAGCTTCTCAAAAATCAAGAGAACTGCCAGCTTTCACATACTTCCGGTCGGAATCACCGACTTTTCCTCTGGGGTGCTTGAGTACTCGGACCAAATATAGCATTTAAAATGTAATAATATTTGTTCCCAAATCTCAGAAAATTTTTACGCTCCGTCTGATTGTGACTTTCGAAATATTCAACATTGCTACCAAGTCTGAACACTTTTCCTGTGCTTCGCTCAAATATTATGTTGTGTTCACATTTCCTTTCCTACCCAACATCAGTTTTAAGTCTTTCTCTTTTTCTTACTCTCCATGCAAACATGTCTTTCAAAGTACTTATTCAAAACCGTTCACAATTATCAAAAAATTTCTTCCGCTATGAGAATTGTAATAAAATTACGCCTTCATAATTCATAAAAAATTTCTTGTGGCATTCAAAATATTACAATTGTTTACAGTGCTCAACCTTGAGCTTCGCACGAACATAGCATATAACATAAATGCAGATGTGTATTTCTTTGCTTCGGTCTATTTCGCGTAAATTTTGCTTTTTTGAGCTTTGACCTTGGACTAAAAAATACTATGGTTATTTTCCGCGAAAATAAAGTGATTAACTCTGTGTAGTTTCCTAAGAAAATTAGAGCCTGGTTTAAACCCTAAATTCAAAATAGGTCCGTTCCATCAGGCGAGGACTCTTTGCAGTGCTTACTTATATCAAACACTGTAGCCCTATCCGCTGGATTCATTTTAAATCAAATAAGTTTAGGGCATGTTCGTGCTACAACGAAATGTTTTTAAATTGTCGCCTCCGATTATGTAGCTCGGAACGGAGCGATGTGGGGAGTCTCCTCTGTACCAGCCTCATGTGGAGACCTTTGCTCCCTGGTCTTCTACGAAGCGTAGTGTCACTAACGTCGCGAAATCTTTAAGATGTGCGATACTGATGCTTTATAACACTTACTGCAAGTCTTTCCGTATAAGCTAAATAGTTCATTCTGATGATATTCTGACCAAGAAACTTTTGTCTTAAACAGTGGAAGGAATTCGCTAAACTCCAAAAGGAAGAGCGGGAGCTCGAGATGAAAAGGATGGAGCTGCAGATGCAAAGAGTGGAAACTGAATTGAAGTCACAAATGTCAGATATGAAATCTGAAGTGAAGTCACAGATGTCAGATATGAAATTGAGCCTCCTCAATTTTCTTGAAAAATGTCGGAATCCCTGAAATCAGAGCTTTTATTTAAATTATATAATGTAATGCAACTGCAATCCATTTAATAAAGTGCTGTAAAAAATTGACATGCATTTTTATTTTACCTGTTCATCATTAGATTCTTGACTCGAGGTACTTATTTGATATACAGAAAGTCTTGCACTTATTTACTCCACCGATTGAAGTAGGCGTTTTCCCGCTGATTCTGGTTATGTTAGGGTATAGTGCAGGTGGCAGCTGACGGCCTGATCCGACCACAGACCACGCTGGTATGTTTTGGACTCTTATTCTTAATAGGCATAACGAGAATACGACCATGGGGTAGTATGTAGGTAACTCAAACTATTACTATTTATAATAAACGTGCCATGTCGACAGTATTTTATAATTACAAAAATTCTCTACATGTTTTCATAATTTTAAACAAAATAGATCTGCAACAACAAAAAAGTGTGAGAATATTACTAAATCAGGATTGCATACTATAATTAATGCCTTAAGTTCACTTATAGGTGTTGCTGTACAGACCTTCTTACAACGAGTTCCACAATCATGTTAGTTACTGACTGCGTCACGTTTCTCGTGACTTAAAGTCAAATTATCTTTGAGTAATAAATTGCTTGTAATACATTGTCGTCAGTTCATTGAATATTCATTTGGCACAGACAGGCGGCGTGCGGTGGTAATTAAAACCACAAAGAGAGGCGAATATAATTGAGGAGGCGTTTATTAGAGATACGAGATACCTAATACGGTTTGTATGTACCGAGTTTCCTTTTTTTTAGCGAGACAAAATACGTGTGACGTAACGAGGCAAAACACACACACACAGGACTTACTAACGTCACAACAACAACAACATATAACAGTCAGTCTCAGTCACAACATATATACACAAGTCGCATGAAACAACCCTCGTGGTCGTGGGCAGCCGCGGCAAGTGAAAAGATCAATTTTTCCCAGAATTACACGTACGTGTTGTAAACGACGTAGTGTATTCCGTTTCAGTTTACCTAAACCAAGTGAATTAAATTCCGCCCTCTATTCAAATCTGACGGCTTGTCATTCTCAAACCACTTGTTTATCTCTGCGGCTTGAGCTTCTTTGTTCTTGTGCCACATCGTGACTCTCTCTCGTGCCGTGTGTCGTGATCGTGACAGTTAGCTGTGCTTACGGTCACCGGTCCTGCAGCCTTGAGTGAACAAGTTAGTCGAGGCCCGCGTTCGCTTCGCTCGCCCTGTGCGCCATCAGCTACCATACACTCTCACCAGACAAACATATGGACAAGCTTTTACCACCACCTCTGTTTACGACAAAAAGTTTTGTGTCTGTTTACAAAAAACGGTGCAGAGAAAAACACAAAAGAAAGAAGATCATGGCCAATGTATACACTGACGCACATCCATACGCAGTGAAGATGGTAGAAAATGATATGCCTTACCCAGAAAAATTGATAATTTCTACGTCTAATCAAACCGGGCTGATTAATTTGTTTTGGCGTCGTTATAAGAAAATGTACCGTTTAATCCAAATTAAGGACAATACGGAGTTCCGACAAGACGTACAACATCTCGTCCTTCATCTGAAAGATAACTATCCATCAGTATCCATCATCTATCAGTTCCATTTTAACAATGTTGATGCTCTTTTAGACATCGGCAAACAGATTGAAACAATTCAAACATCTTTAACCCAACAAGATAGAGAAGAGCAAATGTCGTAAGTTAAAAACTTAAATATTTGAATTCAAATGCAGAGGCTACTCGATTTGCGCATCTGTATACAAACAATTAAACGACAGATACATAGAGCATAACCTTCACACGCACGCACACTATGATAATTATCTACAATCTATAGACGAGTACGAATACGCGCCCGCACATTTATTTTAATCAATTTTCAATTTTGAATCTGGTTGCCTGAATTAAATCATAATTTGATTCGTTGATTAAATATAGTTAAAATGATTTAAATCAATAGAACGACGCACACTAAGCCAAATATATAAACTATAAACTCATATATATACGAGCATGTAACAACCCAATCTAGGATTCGGTGGGATGGGCTGAGGTCACAGATCAAAGTCGTACCCATTGACCCCACTCCTAGTCAGGTTGTGGGAAGATTCCCATTAAACTACAGGTCAGGTCAACCAAAGGCTTGGATACACATGGTCTGGGTCTGTCCTACACCCGTAGATATAGACTTGTAATTAAAACATTGACCTTTGGGGTTCCTTAATGGGGTCAATCTTTTAATTCACTGAGAGCTAGAACATAGATAAACGAATTACGAATGAAACAGACCCATGCGGGCGGGCGGTGCGTGAGGTTTGTTGACAAAATAAATCTTAAGAAACAAAAAGCTGGAGAGGAGTGAAACTCAACTTAACGGCAGCACGTAGCACTGATTAGCCTAGATAATCCCGACTTGACTTTTAAATCTGACCCAAGGTTAAAACTCCGAAGGGCTAGGGTCCACCAAAACTCGGAGCTATCGTTCATCCAGATCGGCCGAGTTATCTTCGGAGGAGATAGTGATCAGACATATATTCTATATTTTGGAGTTTCCGTCCGTCACTCCGCCCGTTTGTTCGCATATAACAATTACAATAATACTTATTTCAGTGTCCTTTCAATTTCAACAAACATACCCACTTAGAACTAAATGACATTTTGTACCACTGTAGTAAACTATTATAGCACTCGCTGATTTCAAAATCGTCCGACACCCCTACCCTAATGAAACGCTCAATCTAATACAATTAACCAAATACATTTTCTACTCTCAACAAAATATTTATAAAGTAATTTTTTGAAGGTTACCGATTAACATAACTCTACACTGGGTGGAGGTACAGGTGAGCTTGATAGCTTAAAATGTTAGTCTTCGTTCAAGTAACCAAACAAAATATTGGTGACCCAAATCTGGTGACCCTGTGACCCTTAAGTGACAAGTGACCTAAAAACAAAAAAATAGTGCCTTTATTGCAATGTTTTGCTAATTTTGCAACATAATCGGTAATCTATGCAAACTTAAAAAAAAGAACTAATACCGGGATTACCTACTAAGGTACTTATGACCACTTTGATTTAAGGTTAAAGACAAAGGTCAAATTTTGACCCTACATTTTTATTTGATTTTGTTGTACTTTACCCTAATGTGTAAATTGAATGATGAGCATTTTGAAACAAATATTTCATTATTTGTTTGACTGTAAGCTGTAAGTATGGGTCAGACGGCTAAAATAATATCAATAATAATAATAATATCAGTGTCGAAAGGTCAAAATGGGCAACCATGAATAGTAAAAGATGTAAATTATATGAAAATTGAAGGGCCAAACTCCGAAGGATAGATGGTTTAGTTAATTTCACGGGTATTACAGGGTTTGGTTTGATCGTTTAGTGTGGAAAGAAAACATGGGTTTGTTGAAATCATATGCATTACGGGATTTCGAAGGGGAAAGGATACACGGGTTAGTTTTTACGGGTCTGTAGTGGATTTTAAAGGAAAAAGGATAGACGGCTTAGTTAAGTTTACGGGTCTGTATTGGGTTTTGCAGAAAGTATACACGCTTCAGTTACACGGGTTAGTGATTAGTTAGGTTCACGAGTATTACCGAGGTTTGATGTGCGAAGAATACATGAAAGTTCAGTTAACGGGTCTGTATTCTGTTATTGGCATTGGAGTTGGTTTTGGAAATTCGCATTTTACTTAATTTCCTGTCCGTAGGACGAGCTTTTAGCTAGTACATGCGTAAAGACATACAAAAACAAAAAAGTAACGATTTTATCTAAAGGGATAGTTCAACTCCCAGCATCATATGCTTGCGTGTCTCTAGTCAAGCGTCTCTGTTCTGACACTACTGCCACAAACATTATGGGCATATAATTATGTGGTTCCATGGCGTATGAGCTACAAAAATAAACGCCACAGCAATAAGCACCATGTTAATATGCACCACACGTCATAAGCGCTACACTGCAATATGCGCAACACTTCAACTTCGCAGCATTCAATATGCGCAAAAATATCGTTAAACTATATAACGCGTTGCTGTGTAGTTACTGTATTTATTTTATTGAATACAATGTATAGGTATAAATAACATGTTTCCTTAATAAATCATTTGGCAGAGATAGGAACAACGTTGACTATACTTAAGCTATTAAGTCATTCTGCTTTAAATCGGATTTTTTTAAAAAACAAAATCGATTTTTAAAAATAAGAATGGATTTTTTTGCAACCCTGATTTTAGGATTTCTCCGGGTGGAAGTCGAGCATCCAAAGGGTCAACAACTATGGATGTGGGCAACGCAGGAAGAGGATCCAAAGGGTCAACAACTATGGATGCGGACAACGGAGATAGAGGATCCAAAGGGTCATCAACTATGGATGTGGACAACGCAGGAAGAGGATCCAAAGGGTCATCAGATATGGATGCAGATCCGGACAATCATTAAATCAACCTATATTGACGGATGGAAAATCAATTTCAAGACAAATATTTATTCGCTAAATAAAATTAATTTCCGCTAAGTTGCCCTAAATTGTCATACTTCATACTATTGTATGCTGAGAAAAAATTCAAGCAGGCTGGTAACAGTAACAATTTTTTTTTCATTCTCATATTTCTTAAGCGTAAGATTCATGAAGAGTCACTTAATTATTGAATTACTATTTGATACACGAAAACTTATGTATTTAGGCTTTCAGAATTTGGAAAACTTGAGAGTTAAATAGAAATGTTACTTTAAATATTTAGGGGACTAGGGCGAATTGGAATATTTGACATATAACATATACATTGTAGTTTAGGTAATGTTACTGAGAAGGATACGTTCTATTCCACTTACACGCTTCCAATAAACTAAAGAACGGAGCGTAAGTAGGTTTTGAGCTTTGTGAAAATTTTTAACACTTTTAATTTTTATTGTGAATGTATTATACTGACAGTACCAGAAGTTCAGGGGTAAAATGGCGGACACGAAATTACATGCACAGCTTACGTGATCTCACCGCCGCCGGTTGAGTCGTGTTTTACCTCCGCGCTATGGATTCAGGCCTGGTTTGTTAAATAAACTAGGTATCCACACTCCACTTGTATTTTTTTAATGCAATTGACAATAATAATGTAACTTTATTAGGACGTCCACATGGTCTGTGCAGTTGGGCCACCAATTGAGTGCATTGTAGTATATACATAATATAATACATACGTATGTGCATGTGTTGCACATGCATACAATTGGGGATTAAATAGGACTCGACTGGCTGGTTGAATAATACGGATAAAATAAAATGCATTAAATCCAATGCAGAGTTGAATTAGATTAAACGGTAGTAACCCTAAACAAACAGGCATAGCAAAGATTGATTTTGAGCCAATTATTGAACGTATTTGTCGTTCTGAAGACACAAAATTACTTTGGAATCGAATGAAAGTTAAGCTAACAAGATTTTATATGGAATACATAGCACCAGACCAGACCAGAACTTGTCGATTCCCGTGCAGCGAGAAACATGCCGTACCGGATTCCGGTACAAATCAAACTATAATTTTTATTACAAAATTTACATTTTGATCCATACTTCATACATATAATCAAATCAGTACGTAAACGTAAATATACCTATAAATATACACTTGCAGAATTACCGAAACGAAGCAAGAAAGAAGTTAGATACAGCTCGTTCTTATAGTCAAAAAGAAGTTTCAAAACAAAACTTAAACGGAAGTCCGCAAACAAATAAAGCATATCAATCACAGCTATTTTAAACAATACATATAATGACACTCGCATCAGATTATAAGTAATAACAATGAATATCCAAATGGGTTATTCCACTGTTGTATGCTATACATTTTACATTTCAATGCTGCGGTGTGCATATACTTTACAAAAATATTGATTTATCAATATAAGAGCCTGAAAAACTGAAAGACTTTTAGTAAAGGTGCATGTGCATAGCTAGACTTAAGCTTGACAGAGGAACTGAAAGGGACAGTCAGTCCAGTAGTAGTGATTAGTTGATCAGTTTCGCTTCCGTTTATCCATCAATGGACTCTCCCACACAATAGGCAGCACCACCAAACAAACACCCGAGAATCAAAAATTGCCTTTACTGTACCTACATACATATATCTGTATTCTGTATCCCGTCAAGGCTGTTCTCATGTGGCTGGTTCCCGCTCAAGTCCACTGGGCTAAGTGCATGCACTTTTCCAACAACTTAAAACA
>JAQFXY010001002.1:0-13989 GCA_034693865.1 Ceratophysella sigillata | reverse complement strand
ACCAAAAGAGTAATACACACGCCACTACGCCATCTCAACACATCTGGTGTTTTGCTATTACAATATCTAGTTATCCCGATCTGCCGCGTCGTCGGAAGCAGCTACCAATTTTTTACTGGCTAGTGAGAGGGATGGTTTGGTTGAATGTTGAACCTCGCACTCGACAGCTAGAAGCCAAGAACCAAATGCTTCTAAATAGAAAAAGGCAACTCGTAAAAGATTGATAAAAAATATTCCAAATAACATTTTTCATACGATTCGAAACACCCGATTCACGCGACGCAGCATGTAGCACTTCTGATCTGAAGCGGATAAAGGGTGCACTATTGCATTACCACGACCGTGTTTGCTTGATGTTGAATATATCCCATTCCATATTCTAACTGAAGAAAAGTTTTTACCATATGCTTAGGAAATTCGATGATTGAACACTGTACACTGTACAAGTACATACAGTTATGTAGTATATACCAGAGTTGTTTATTGGCGGGTTTAAGGTACATATTTTCGTTAGTTTACCAGTAAGCAAAATATTTAGTGCGGACTGACGAGTACAAACAGTTCTAAATTGCTATTGTTTTCGTAAGTAAATAAACAACTAACTACAAGAGATTGATCATACGAGGAGAACAGAATATTTACAAGGATTCAATATAAAACGGAACGCACACACACAACCTGCAGTACTGGAAAGGATATGCCGATATGCTAGTCCAAAACGATTATACACTATACATTAGAGCTATAGCGAGCTACTAAATGATTATTCTGTCTGAAAAGCACATTTGTCGAGTCGCACGACAGGGATTCCCTAATTCATTGTTTCGTTACATTATGAAAATCTGTACACTTCTACATGTGTACAGCAGCGTGGTATTGCTAAGTAATTGCTAATTATACATATTTTCGTTTATATTATTACTAGTAGTATCTATTATTCAAAATATTAGGGTTGAGGTAAGTCACACTGTAAAAGGTAAAATATGAGCAATTTTTAGTACTAGGCAGTTTTACCTACATATCGTAGGTAAACTAATCAAAATGCACGACTTGTTACGAATTTAACTTCTGTAGAGTTAAGTAAATCTCTACGACTTAATGGTAAAGACTGCACATTTCCCCCATTTTTTTTACAGAAATTGTCCAATACAGCTTTGTACCATATTCTTGTTTGAATTAAGTTAAAGTAAGTGGGTGAATACGGAAACAAATTATGAAATATTAGAAAAAAAAACAATACAATCGCAATAGTATTAAACACAGTATTAATTCTTATTTTCTAAGACTGGAGTGCTCCTAGCTTCATCTGGTACAATGTGCAATGTTTATTTTTGACAAGCTAACGCTTTTTATTTTTAAGGTCAAAAGCTGTAGTAAAAATACAAAAATATGGGCCAAATCTGATTGGACATTTTCTATTAAAATATATGATGAAAATGTGTATTTTTTATGGTTTCTTTAAATACAAGCCAGTAACTATCTAACTGTACAAGCAAGTTGCCAGGAAATGTTACAATGAAATTCATTGTTCTGAACTGCTCTCAGGCGGAGCCACAGAATCAGGACCATTCGACGTGGAAACAGGCTGAAGAGAACACTGAACAAGGCTAGTTGCCGGTGTTACTGTTTCTGGGATGATACTCACCGCCAGGGGCGGAGATGAGGAAGTAATTCTTTCTGTGGCATTCATTACGACTCTCTCTTTCTTGGGTCGTTTGGAGCGTGAGACACTCGGGCAGGTTGTCGAACTGCTGGTTTTTCTTGAATTAGTAGCTGCTCCGCTTGCAATGATGCTCTGAGCTAATTCGCTATGGAATAATTGTCGGAAGGACCGAGGTATTCCGAGTTCATTACTCTCCCCAGCCGTATCAGATGCACTACTTCCTCCGGGAGAAGAATTGGACTTTCGAGACGATGTGCCCTTATCGGCTGGCAGTAACTCCAAAACTCTGGATAGCAGCATTGTCCACGCACGGATGATTCGAGACACTGTGGGTTGGGAGATACAAAACATGTGGCCGAGCACTTTCTCAGGAATCTTTCTCTTGAGACGAATGATGGTCATAAAGAGCTCGTCGATTCTTGACATTGATCTTCCTTGACTAAGTCGACGCTTTTGTTCTTCTTGAACAGGAGCTTGGACCTTTTCGTCAGGCAGGATTTCAGGTGGATCCTGGTTAGAACAAACGCCCGGCTCTTGCTGCGAAGGGACTTGGGCCAGATTGGCAACTCCATGCATCATGTCTGTTACTTTGAGATTTTCGACGTAGCTATCCAAGGATCGGTAGAACACCTCGAATTGAGCGAATGTTGCGAAGCCAGTGTAATATTCAATGTCTTTGTCAGAATCACCGAATCTTTCCACTGAAAAGCTACCAACTCCTTTCTCTTTCTTCGTTGTTTTCTTCCCAGATCGTTCTGGAGAACTTGTTTCTGACTTTGTTTCTAGTGCTGGACTTCTGAAGAGTTTAACGTCATTTTCAGGAGAAGAGGTTTGTTCGTCGTCGCAAGCCGTCGTTGGTTCTGGAGTGGCCCTCCCAACTGTAATGTAAAACAACATTGTTGGATTGGAAATTCGGACCATAATTTCAGATTAAAGAGCCGTAAATACAAATAATTTAAAATAGCTATAGCTTTCTAACCTGGTGAAATATCCTCATCAGTGGTAGCAACAGCTTCCGAAGTATTAGTTCCTTCAATTGGTATTATATTTTGAGTGCTAGCGACAAGGTGCGGAATTTCCTGAATATGCGAAAGCATGAGATCTCTCCCAAAATCAAAGGACGAATGAAAATTATGATCTAGGTCGGAAATCCGTATTCCATCCATGTCCAGAATAGAGCTTGTTAAGGCACCGTCGAGGAGGGAGGCGTTGAGGTCACGAGCTAGTTGGTCAATGTCGGTAGTCAATTCCAATCCTTCTGTAGCACTTCGGAGAGCCTCTATTAAATCCTGACTATCGAAAGTTGCGAGGCCTGAGTCCTCTAGAGACAGGCTAGCTCCTCCGTTGACCAAATCGGCATACATGTCTTGGGCGTTATCCGGTAACAAAGAGCCTCCATCAGAATGTGGCATGAAGGTTGGCGAGTAGGGAGAACTATTAATCCCAGGATCAGTCGGGGCCTGCATTGTACCGTCTGTTGTGACAAATAGAGCTGCCGCTGGAAGCGAAGTTGGTTCTCCAGAATTCAAATTCACAGCTTGAATACTCTGCAGTAGATCCTGTTCAATCTCTGTAGGTTCAATCTTCGCAGATTCAATCTTTGGGTCAGGGTCCAGCGTAACTGGGCTTTCAAACAGGGACACTGGTGTCAAGCAAGGCACTTGGTTTTGCTTATTATGAGGAAACTGATGGCAAGAGGAGTCACAGAACTTAGAGTCACTTCTACTTTGCTCATTTAAAATGTTTTCCAGCTCTTGCTGTAAATCGGAGGACGAAGCAGAAATCAGTGTTGACAAATTGATTTCCGCAAGAGCATCACCCACAACATTTACGCTCAGATCATCTGAGGTCGACGAAGACGACCTCTTCTTTGGACCGCTAGTCGGTCTAGTCAACTCACTTCGATTCTTCCTACGTTTCCGTATTTTTCCGCTCTCTTTTTCATTTGGTTCTGGAGGAATTTGAAGTGATTCTTGACTCGAAAACTTTGATGAAGAGCCCGTTTCTTCTTCTGATAAAGTGAGAACCAAATGATCATTCGACACACTAACCGACTCGAATATATTAGATTGGAGACCTCCACTCGTTTCTATCCTGAGATTGCCTAACGCGTCTTGAGAAAATTCCAAGCTCGCAGCTTCTTCTTCTGGCTTCAAATGTGTTATCAAGCTTCTGGAAGTACACTCCACGGATCTGCTGATAACTGGCTTAGTCTGCGTTACAATTGGCGAGTTCTTTCCAGGAAAAACAGTGGGCACTGCGTCTGCAAGCATAAGAGTAACAAATTCACCCAGACTCGATACTCGAAACAGAGGTTTCAATAATGAATAATGAGTAACCATAGTCGTATCCAAAATCTTGGTATCCCACACAATTAAATGTCAAAACTAAAATAAACACATTGTCTTGAGCGTATTCCTAACCACGGATGCAAAATCTTCTACTTGTTTCCGAACTTCCTTTCATGGTCAAAAAAATTCCTCCCGCCCTGCATTTACCCAATCCTTGTCAATTTTGTTTTACTGCATTTCACATAACCTTTGTATTTCCATCTATCTTTCACCCTTTCCTCCGAAGTTTCTTAGGGCTTAGAAAAGATTTTCCATCTAACCTATTCTGTATTTCGTAGAGTAAATGTGTTAGAATATTACGTACACCACCAGCGAACTAAACCATCACTTAAATCAAAATCTGAGAACCAAAACGACACAAACACAAGCAAATAATTAATTAGGTTTGGACTTACTTGTACTAAGCCGAGCTCTCTTCCGTGAGTCCATGGAGTAATCCTTCTTCTTGAAATGCCTGGAACATACTCGCGTGTAGCCCTGAACCACCCGAAACGACTCCGGCTTGTCCACATGCGGCAGAATTGCCTGGATCCACTTCTCCCGGTTTGGTTCCTTCGCAGGAAATGTGTGATAGGAGAGACCCTTTGCTCCTGGAATCCGTACACTCATTCCACAGACTGACACACAGCATTTGTGGACCATTTCTGAACCTTTGAACAGCAAAATTGAGATAATGCATCAAAACATATATCAACAATACTAAGATTAACGAATTAAAACACGGAATGCATAACGTAATAATATGTAGACTATCTGCATAAGAATAACTGAACTTTCGAGCTATGAAACGAGACTTGTGATTGAAATAAAGGAATCTAAGTACCTTCCGCTTGGCTTCAGAGAATGGGCAGTTAAGACGCTCAACTCATTTTCCACCACCAGGCACGCAGTCGCCTCGACAGTTAGTGAAGTGACTGTGACTGGCAGTACAAGTGGACACGTTTTGTGAGTCCTTAATCCTCACCGAAGAAGGAGCCTGATCTGGAGTCTTAGCTTGACACTAGACATATTGTGACTATGTCTCATCCGAACAGATTCAAATGTCAACTGTCTTGTCAAGTGACAAGAATGACTACAAGTAGGCATGACCACCTCCTTCGTTCCCACTCGTATTTCATATTCACTCTGTCCTGAACAATAGGTGGGTATACCCTCTTGTAGGAATACAATAACAGTACTCTAACATTCGTAATTCGTAGCCTGAGAACTTTACAAGTTGGCTACCGAAACTTTGTCAAACTCTATTCATTCCATTTTAGTCAGTTAGGATTTCGGTTTTGACTAATTAATTGGAATTATTAGCAGTTCATCATAAATCCAACATAGTGAAAGTAAAACTCAGATAAGACGTTCCGTTTCCGCTCTGCAAAAAGTACTGCTGGCTGGCAATTATATGCTGTGAGCCGCGTAATCTGGAATTCTCTTGATTTGGAAACATGTACTTACCTACGTGCATTGTAACTCATACAGTTCTGAAATTATTTAACTTATTATAACCGGTATCTTATTAAAAGTCTAGAATCTGTAATTATTCACCACTTCTGAAACATACATGACTTATTTCGTTATCCATAACTTTACCCCGGCTACAAGCTGCGAATTGTTGGTAAGTAGTAGGTATCGAATAAAGTTGAGCATTATGTTTTCTGAATTTTGAAGACTATATTAAGCATATTCTTAATGAGCTTTAACTTTTTATGCCACAATCCGCCAGCTAATTACAACCTGAGGTACAGCAGCATTTGATTCTGTTTTTGTTAGTTGTAGTAAGTGAGCATCATATAACTTGAGGTAATGTTGTTGGAGATTTAGCACGCCCAGAATTAATTGGCGGTTAATTTATTTATTTGTGTTTTTTATTTTAAGTTGTCGCCTGTAGGTAATCCTAAAATCAAGTATTTAGGAAAGAGTGGAAGTTACACGTGGGGAAGACTTCTGATGGGCCTACTTGCACTTCACTCAACTGCGTCGCTATTCGGTCTGCTTCGTCGATCGAATAGAGTCGAGCAAAGCGGACGTCGTTGTAACTTTTTTCTGTCTACTACATAGTCTGTCTGATTCTGCTGCATCTCTTCTGCATAGTACATCCAATCACGCAGTGGACAATAATAAATGAATGAAATATCTAAGTTTGCAAATCATGACATCATCCAACGAGACAAGAGAAGATAGTATCCGTTTGCACTGCACTTGCACCCTTCTTGTCTGTGGTTTTGAACAAAGGATACACCTGATTATTCATACATGGACGGCTCAGGATGCATATTGCAAATTGCATAGTCGTTAGCATTCTAGAAATGGCTCTTTCCATTTTAAAACAAGATTATTTATTTTTTAACTTCAACTTGAAAATACTGAACACATTAAATAACTACTTAACATTACTACAGAATTCGCTAATCTTAAAAACTATTTTTCAAACTTTTATTCTTATTAAATATCAAGTATCAAGATCTTACATGTTAATCCGGTATCCGCTCCTCTTGCCTCACTGTTTACAGCAATAGCGACGGCAAACTGCAACTAGCAGAGTAGATAAAAGAGGAGCATAACACGGATATATGGACTTACAAGAAGCTAGACTGTAAATAACAAAATATTGTATGTACAGGTAAAGAAAATGTTGAATATTCAGATCGAGACTTGACGATGGTGATAATTCTACTTAAACATACAGAGCAAATAAAATGGTATAGAAATAATTTTAAACCTGATGACATCAGGGCTAAACCGAGACATCGTAGTAGGTACATACAAAAATATACGTATATCGCAATATTATATCACACTTATCTAGTCGTCTGGTTCTCCGGTGACTATACGAACGTTCGAATGATACTCTGACAAGCTA
The DNA here is from genome assembly GCA_034693865.1 of Ceratophysella sigillata. Classification (NCBI taxonomy): domain Eukaryota; kingdom Metazoa; phylum Arthropoda; class Collembola; order Poduromorpha; family Hypogastruridae; genus Ceratophysella; species Ceratophysella sigillata. The sequence goes on along the minus strand of JAQFXY010001002.1, from coordinate 7,124 downwards.
CCCGCAAGTTCGTTCGAAATCTGTGCAAACAAGAAGAGTCTTATTTGAATAAGAATGCCTAGTGTATGTAAATATAACTAAAAACACGCCTGCAAAATCTTCTATACGCCGCAAGGAGCAATTTCGGCGGAAAAAGGGAGGGAAGAGGAAGAAAAGAAGGAAAAAGGCGAAAGATTTAAATTATAATTGTAATTATAAGAAATATCGAGCAAAAAATAGGGAGGAAATAGTTTGTCCTTAGGAGAACTTTTTTAACCTGGTAGAGGATTTTGCAGGCGTGCATGTAAATTAATATAATTTGTTCTTACCGAAAATGCACCATAAAGACTAAGTTGAGTTAGAGGTCGCATCCGCAATAATCCTAAATGGACACCAGTGTCATCAATTACAAAATCACTGGCACCTTCCGAATTCAATCGTAATACCAGTTTTGTTAAATCTGAAAATGTCAGTGAACTATAGTTTAGTAGGAGCACTATTACAGTCAGCAGCTTCATAATTATAACCAAGATATAATAGACAATTCAAATTCAGGAAATGAGGAAACTCAATTCATGACACTAAAATAAAACAAATATTGCAGATCCCTCAAACTTACTCTTCATGTCCCGAACAGAATGCCCAGGTAGAAAATTAAGCTGTGAAATTCCTGGAACAATCAGTTGGGGCCTCAACAATTCAACACCCTCGGGATAGCCATTCAAGGCGTTATTGATGTTTCGGCCCAAGTGTTTAGCGTAAATGCGAAGCTTCAATTCTTTCAAGTTGCGAAAATTATAAAATATTGCACCTAGGGCATCATATCTCAGCATAGTATGTTCAGTACTCAGCTTCTTGATGTTTGGGAACATGGATCCCAGACGAGATAAAGTCACAGCATGGTTCTCATTAAAATCCGTTTCATCAATTCTTAATTCCTCAACGCTCGTAAACACGGAGTTTGCGAAGCCTATATTGATGCAGTCCAGGCATATCATGATGGTTTTCAAGCTCGGGAGGTCTTTAGGCCGAATGACTTCAAAGGGGAAGAGACGCTGATCGTCCCGATGCATAAATTCGTCGAATTGAAAAGTGGTCAGTCTTCTCAATACTGGTAACTGGATGAGCGGCCTGGTAGTCCGACCGGACATCAAATAGAGAACTTTTAAAGTTGCACTCTGAGATTGCAAAAATTGTTCGAACAAGCTAACTTCAACGTCGTTCAATCTATCCAAGATTATATATTCCAATTTCCGCGTCTGTAATTGAGTACAAAATTCCGCCTTGGGGTTCCAATACGCCAGTTCTAACGACTTCAGTGCAGGGAGAACGCCGAACAGCCCTTTTAAAAATTCATGACTCAAATCCGGATAGAAACGGAGCACCAACGACTTCATGTTTGGAAGAAGGCAATTATTTACTTCATCTCTGTTTAAAACAAAGGGTTGACAGACGATTGCTTGGGGAATGTGGCGTAGAGTTAATGCTTCCAATTGGGATACTGTTCGAAATACGATTTTGAGCTTTTCCCTGTATTCCAAAATTGACACATGATCATCAGGAACAGTGGTGGCCATTTCTTCACAGATTTGCAGGGTTTTTAAATGCGATCCAAATTTTGTGAAAAACGTGTTCCACTCAATATTGTCATACAGTTCAATCTTTTCAAAAACAAAATTCGAGAAGGGAAATGCTGTGGAACCCTCCAGATCTTTGCAGAATTTGCCTAATCCGTTTTCAGGAATTCGACGCGCAGTATGGTTCATCCGGAGCAATGACACAGCGTTAGTATTCCAATTTTTACATACCAGACGACAGGTACAAAGTTGTTCGATCGGAAGAAAATCGAGGAAGTGTTTCACTATCTAATAGAAAGGTTGTAGAAAGATTAAATAAATTACTCAAAGGATTGTTTCGTAAATATGATAATCGCAATGAATTTCTTACCAAGTCGTTCTCAAACGGATTCTTTTTCTCAGCCTTAGGAGTTTCGTCCAAAGAGTTTTGAAAATCACGCATGACTTTTTCCAGTTCTTCTGCAGGAATTCTCGATTGACTAATCAGACGCTGGCACTCAGCACCTGTACCCTAATTCATAGAAAGAATATACCATAGTAATTCATTCACGCGACTGTTCTACTCATGACTGAAAGTTACTGATTGCTTTTAAATGTATTTGTAATATATTTAATTTATTGAATGAATTGTATTTTGAATTATATTTAACTGCATCAATAGAAAAATTAAAGAAATATGAGCACCATACATGTTACCTAAAATAGATATAGCCACTCTTGCAAAATGGTTGAAGAAAAACTTTTTCAACATTTAACCCATTGATTTATATATGTATTTGAGGCTACTAAACAATGTTCCAAGTTCCAAGTGCAAGCGAAGTACTGGGTTTGGCAATATATTTATATTACTGTGATTAACGTACCAGTCGAGAAATTTGTGTTCCAGAGTACAAAGACGCACTCGGTACATTCGACCTGGGCATATTAACAGTTGCCCGCTGTATAAAATCCCGAACTTTCTCTTGTTCCTGCAACATGAAACACAGATTATTACTTTTCTTGTGTAACAAAATAGTAGGGAAAGCTGAGCAAACAATAATGTCTCCAGGAATTATATGAAACTAAGAACAAAGCAATAAAGTCCACTGTCGATAATTGTCTGATAAAGTAAGCATCTCTATGTCCATGCCACCCCATTTACTAAACTATACACAAAATGTATTACAATTAAGTCTCACTAACAAGCCTACCGGGCAGATTTACTATTACAATTGTTACTTGTTTCGGCCAGGTCGATTTTCATAGTATTTTACCGAATAGTAAACATGAATAACGGTCTTACCGAGATAGGCATCGTGGCCATATCTTCTTTCAGAGCCTCCAGATCAGTCAGGTAATCCCATCCAGAAACATTAGTTCCAGATCCCGAAGGGCCACCATCTACGTATTTATATGTTTAAAATTACTAACTTATATACGTCTATTTGACAAGAGTTCATCAAGAACACATTACTTATGATTAATTTACTCTAAATCGATTCGATCGAGTAGTGACACTGGTTGCCATTACAATTAATAATGTCTTGTGCCTTTGACGGTGAATTCGTAGCCATCATGGAATCATGCATAAACTACCAAATACCACCAACCAGCACTACTACTTACAACATTGCATTGTGGCATATAATTATTTATTAGCCTGGTTCATGAAATATCACATGTGACATGCCTGGCTTCTCCTTAACGTGGCTTACTGAGCTTTGACATTTGTCAGATGTCACAATCGTAAAAAAAACGGTACCAGGAAACCAAACTGCCGTATGCCGGGTTGCCATTGCCAATTGGATTGCTATCTATGCGGAATTTAAATCTTCGAAAATTCATTTCGCATTATACATTATACCTAGTAGTTGGAAGTTATTAAAAAAGTAATTGCTAACAGTACTTAACACCAAAGTCACGAAATAAAACGTGCGAAAAATTTGAGCTGGATCAACAATCAATAGTACAAGATAACTACATACTAAGGTCTACGGCTGTAATGAAGTGTCAAATATTCCCGTCACTCGTGACATTTAGCATGGCATTCTCGCATTGGCCGAATCATAGGTTATGGGCTAATTAACTCGAGGTCAGATTTCGGTGTGGGAAGCGGGGGAAGATATTCTTAAATTAGCATATACCTTGATATGCATGGTAGTTTAGTACGACATATTAGGCAGTTTACTCAATAATTACCCGGTGTCAAAGTTGCCACTTCCACGTCAGTGTCCTCTTCACCATGATCAACAGCGCTGTTGGTTACAGACGACTCACACCGTCGCTTCTTAGGTTCTGGTTCTTTGTCCATGTCTCCTAGTAATTGACATTGAGTGGATGTTGTTTGTCGGCAATCAATCAGCACTCACCTATTTGCAACTTGTTTTGGTGTTTTTGTTTGGTACAATGCTCCCGGCTGACACTTTTGAAAAAGTACAACATTAGGAAGATAACGCAGTATATAGTTTCTGGTAAGGTGTTTTAAGGGCAGACGTCGTCAAATGAGCCGAAGCCGACGTAACGTATTTATAACGTCAAATGAAGATCAGCTGACGGTTCTGCGTCGGTTTCTGCTCAGTTGACGTTTTACGACGGCTTCGGCTCAGTTAACGCTGAACATCCCGTGGTAGGACGTTTAGTTAAAAAGATTTTCAATTCGATTCGCCTGCTGAGTTTTGCCAAGCCACATAAATTAAATATGCTGTAAAACCTCGAAACCCTTTTTTCTTAGTCGAACTCAAAACATAATGCAGTTTCGTTGGTTTCGAGGCCTTGTATTTTGTTGTTTGAGGTTCGCGAATGTAAATAGGTGTTAAGTTCAGTAGATGGTCAGCACTTTATATTATTGCTACAAAATTAGTTTATTCAAATAGATTGAAAAAATATTCTAACAATTCGCGCAATAATCGATTAATTTGTTTTGCCATTTACATGGCAGGAAGTTGCTATAAACATCACAACTACAGATACGCTTCTAATTTGTTTCTTTCTCGATTATTTCCGTTAGTTTTGTTTTTAGGAATGGATGTGAGAAGGGCAAAGTACATCCCTGTGTCCGACAGATTAATTGGACTTAGCAACAAGGAACAAGGAACAAAATGTTGACGTAATTTGTAATAACTGCGTGAAATCCCACTAAATGAGTGAATTATATGTAGATCAAATGGAGTTTTATACATACATTTTTCCTTTATGAAATTAAAATTAGGATGTTAAGTAATCTAACTACTAGCTAGTTAGTATGTAATAAGCAATCAAACAGTACCTGTTGTGGGTCGGTTCAAGCTGCGGGAGTTTCCTTGGACATAGAAAATGGAAACATGACAGTGTAATTATTAATTCCTATTGTTTTAAACTTCTCAGCTTACTGTTACGGAGTGTGTGGAAGCTGTTTGCTTGTTGTGGCTGTTTACCAATCAATTTATTTCTAATCTGTTCCTTCCCAACAAAGGTAATATGTACCAACAGACTAATAATGGTTTGATATGTTTAAAGTTTATTTTAAAAGTAGAATATACGTCTGTATTCCTTACAAAAGCCTTTCTACATAGTTATTTATTAGTTATAAATCTAAGAGTACGAGTAGTAATATCACTGTTTAGTGCAATCTGAATTTTATTTTCGAAAGTTTGTAATTCAATTAGACATGATTCACAGCACAGTTTCGTCCCCACGAGTCGTCATCTGTCATATCGTGACCTTTACTTCTCTCGGCAAAAGTCGGTAAGCTATGTTATTTATATTATTGTTTTTTAATTAATAAGTAGGTATGTATTTATTTATTTTTAAAACCATTATGCAAAACCATAAATTCACAAACTGTTCAGGTTGTTGACATACAACTACTTGTAGAATAAATAATTTAATCCACCTTGTGTTTTGTTCCCACTTCTATTACTATTTTTGCCTTTTTGAGACAAATAATTCCTTCAATGCACAACAGGCGCAATGTCTGGTACTGGCATAAACATACGTAAGTCCTGCTCGTATCAGTATGCTTGATTCTTACAATAGAAACTTCAAACTTCATCCATAACTTAGACACCATTGTACGTATATGAACTAAAGTCTGCTGCTAACCAATCTGTTCAGGTACTTGTATCTGGTATAAAATATTTTTTACTCATGTGCTGTGCAACATTTGTGTATCAATCATGCAAGTAATTAGAGTAGACATTTAATCTTCATTTGTAGATTGGATAGAACTACGATAATGCATTTAGTCCAGGAAGGCTGGGATAGGATGTTGTGCGTTCTTCATCCGAAAATATAACGAGCTACGAGCTTAATCATTCCTCGTGCTTATGTGTTTATCTGCATGGAAATTCTGTTTTGTGCAACGGACAACAACAACCGTATAATGGAAAGCATATACTTGGATTGGATTGGGAATATACCACTATATGCATAGCCACACAGCAATGTGAACAGCTATAACCGGATTTGAAGTTTTTTTTAGATTCTTCTACTGTTCATAGAATAGTTTGATTGGGTGGAAAATCAAAGTAATTCCTGTGCATCCTGAAAAATACGGCAATTAGTTTGGATTAGTTTGTGCTTCTTTGGAGTGGGCACGGGCTTGATAATGAATTGGAGAGACGGGATAATTATCCCTTGCGGAACTCTATTAGGACTAAAGTGCATTCTCAAGTTAATTTCATCCGCTCTCAGTTTTGTGTTTGTGAGCTGAGTGAAAGTACATCTTAGGATTTCTAATTTATTATGATTGAAGTTTAAATAAAGAAAAGTTTGGTTTCGGTCTGGTTGAAGAGATTTGAGTGACTAAATAAGGGAGAAAGCTCGAACTGAGACTTTTCTTTCTTCTTTGGTGAAAGTGTGGAGTGCCGATGGAATCCACGACGATTCATAGCCAATGAAATGACATCTGTTAGCTTAGGTTTCGTTTTATAAATGTTAAACTGTTTTTATTCAATGTGCTATTTTTTTTCCCCACTTTACCTTGGATTTTATGACTGTTTTAATTACTAATCCTAAGTAGGACCTTGCGCATACATAGATGTACCACGTCCATGAAAGCATTTTTTGATTTTCTCGTTCTTTCATGTTCTTTCACTTATAAGCTGCTGATTTTATTGTTCATAATTCCGATACAGTTCATTCAACTTGTTCGTTCAGTTTTTCCAATTCGTACACCTACGTAATATAAATACGCCAGCAGCAACCCACGAGCCAGTCCAAACCACTGACCAAATATCGTATACTATATACAACTGCAGAATTATTTATTAAACTTTGCTCGCCGTAGGCTAGTAACATGCCGAATTTTCAAATTGATTAGTAAAATGGTTGTAAATGAATTGTAAATAAACAATAGATTAAAAATCGTAACTCAAGAATTCTGTCACAATTATTTATTTAACTTTATACTAAGACGCAGTTTAAAATCATAAAAAGTAGGAATAAAAGTCCTCCTGAGAGGTGCACACGAAAGAAAACCTACCCGTTCGATTTGTCGGTTAACTCTCGATTTAGAAAGTGAGAGTTTGGAGGAAAAAAAAGCAAAAAAAAACTTCGATTCGTAGTCCCGGACATTTCAACTCGTCCACCCTTGTTGTTATAATTAAATAT
>JAQFXY010001001.1:0-13994 GCA_034693865.1 Ceratophysella sigillata | reverse complement strand
CGGGGGTAACATAGGGGGTAACATGTAAACTTTCTCCATAGGGGGCAACATAAGGGACCTGTTCCTTACTTCAACCGGGCTTTTTGCTAGGTTTTATCGTCCGAGAACAAGTTTGGGCCTATCTATTATTATGCTGCGACTCTTCAGACTTTGTTTAGCTTTTCAATTCAAGGAAACGCGGGTATTTTGAGTTTAGGGAACCTCATATTTGAGCTCCATTCCTTCGGCTCGCTCGTCCCGCAGTAATTCATTACTCTCTTGTGTCTTGTGTTTTTGGTTGGATCTGCATTGTGCTTCTGGCGAGTTCTCAAACGTGTGACTTGGTTCATGCTAAGAAATTGAAGGGACGTTGTTGGAGACTTGACATTAGAGCCCGGTACTACATAGTTTGGGATGGCCCTTTCTTCTCTGAAGGGCCTTTTGTTCGGAAGACTGGATTTGGTTGGCGGATGTGGACAGCTCCTCAATGTGTGTCGAGCTCTGTCCACGACGAACCTGAACAAGTCACTCTGGTCCCAACAGTCAGGACCGGACAAATGGCCCCTTTACAATAAACAAATACATCCACCCACGCCACTCGGAGAAAAGATTAAACCGGCGGTAAGGTCTCGTGCACAAATAATGTTACCAACGCTTTTAAGTCTTTTAATACATAATATCATATTATGACATACTAATCGAATCGGATATATTCAATTCATTTGTCATGTCAGCTTTAGCTTTTTGGCAAGATATTCATTCGTTGGCGTTTGGCGTCTGCCGGTTGCGGACTTTTTTTAGAATTCTGATCTGTTTAGCTTAGGTTGGCTCTTCGTGTTCTTGCTTGTCGACAAACGGAACGTAGCCTGAATTTAAAAAAAGTAATTTCGAGAGTTCTGCCTAACCAACAACTTAACCTATGACCTAACTGGACTGAAATTAACGTGAATATATAAGACGAAAAATATTCTCTGCCAGGAAAGCGCCTATTTCTCAACCAGTTCACTTAAAAATACTTTTATTTACCCAATCACAATCACCGATTATGCTCATCATATTTGAATCTGCACCTGCACTAATTATTACTGCTGTTGTCTGACAAATGTGTATATATTAGACGTGTCATATATGATATATGCGTATTTCGGCGTTACACCTTCGCAATTCAACACTAATTTTCCATACCTTAATTTACTGTTTTCTTATTTTGTCTTTTGTCTTTGAATGAATCAGATCAGTACTCTCACTTTGACGTCCAATTTGAACAAAGTTCCTGCCGTCAGACATTAGAATTAAGTATGAAGAAGTGTAGAAAGAGGTAGTAGGTCGCCTACGCAATCCACGCGCACTTCAGTAGACGACCTACCAAAAAGAGAAAAATAACAACGGTAGAGCACCTACTGCAGTGGAGTACGCGACCTACAAAAATGGTAGGTCGCCTGTGCAATCACTACCAAGAAGTGTAGGTACTTTTGTAGGTAATACTTTTGTAGTAAATATCAAGGTTATATTTTCGACTTTAGCGAAGATCTACCGCGCGTTATATCCTACCTAATGATGATGAAATATCATTGCATAATCAACAATACTTATTGGTGTTTGGTATTAAGCTGTTGATAATGTTTTTCCGTCCGTACCGACTAAATTAACCCTATATTTGTATATGAAATAATTAGAAGGTGATGTTGCGTTTGAATTTTAATATCTAAGCAATTGCGCTGAAAGCTGAAAACTTTGACAAACGATTTTACTTGTTTCCTTTCTAGTATATTTGTCACATGAAGACGAATGTGAAGTACAGTACTCAGAAACTGTGGTACGTGGCTTGTCTCATTCGAGGAATGACCATTGATGAAGCTCTCCGGCAGTTGGACTTTGTGAGGATGAAGGGAGCCGGCTTTGTCACTGAAGCTTTACTGGAAGCTCAAGAGCTGGCTGTTCAGCAACACAACGTCGAGTTTAGAAGTAATCTTTGGGTTGGTAAGTTGTCTTTTGTTGTGTCAATGAATCCGTCCGTCAGGATCAGGTTCCTGCCCTTGAGTCTTCAGTTTATTTTTGACGCACAGTACCATGCTCCTCATCAACGTCGCATGTTTGAACATTTTATTTGAGTGGAAGTCCGAAAACCGGATTGCAAACATGCGTTTAGTTTCTTTTATTGTTGAATATCTACAGTTTATGAATATCTTGGTTTTCACGGAGCTCAGTACTGATGGCAGATTAGTTTACAGTTTGAAAATTGAAATATACCAAGGTGAAGGTATGAATAATGAATGCGGTTTATGCACCTCCCCGGATTTTAGGCTCTTCACAGAATCTTAGAGCTTTTCGTGTTACTGATGTGGAAAAGAGTTTTACATAGCTTGAGGGGCTAATGAATTCTTTGAGCAATTCAACTCAAGAGTTTCCATTGCTAACCTCTTGTTTCTTTTTTGTGTCTGTCTGTTTCAGCTGAGTCCTTCACAGGGAAAGGATTCGTTGTAAAAGGAATTCGACGTCATGCCCGGAAGAGAATGGGAGTCATTCACTATCGATATTCACATTATTTTGTTCGATTAGAAGAAGGAACTCCGCCAGAAAACTATTACGCCAAGAAACCTGACGGCCCCACTCTGATGCAAGAATATATAGACGAGAGAAGAGATTTACGAGTTTATGGAACAATTTAACTGGTTTATAGACATTTTGTGAAGTTGTTGGGTTTTGTATTCTATGTCTATGTATGTACTAGTAAAGGGAGAACTTGATTATTTATTAAATATAACTGAAAACTGAAGTATGCCATTGGTTTGACGCGTAAAATGCATTTTTTTCGTCAAGGTTAGTTCATGATTTTGGTTTTCCATATTTCGAGTAACTTGTTAGCATAGCAACACTCTGCGTATTTTTTAAAAAACTGCTGTCGATTCTTATTTTTAGCATACGTATATTCAGCCTCATAATCCCAGCAGAAACACAAGAAACTTTCGGCTAAAAAGTACCTTCACTTGAAACATTTCCCCTGACAATTCATATTCTCAAATTGTATTTATATTGTGGTTGGGCTACTGTTTGTTAGGTTAGGCAAGGTTAGATAGGTTAAGTTTATAATAGTTAATGTTTGGTAAGGTTTACCAAAATTAGTTTAATCAGATAAGCCTATTCGGTGAAACAACCGCGGAAGTACTTTCGTGGAAACTTTTCGATGGTTCCCTTGGTGAAATTGGAGAAAATGCTTAATCGTTTTAATCCTATTACTGATATGGATATGATATCAAGGACACCTTAGATTAATTCCATTTTTTCATCTCTCGATGTCTGATTCATTGAAGCTCCGGGTTGACATATGGCTTATCTTTTGAAGTTCCGCCGAATACCAGTAATTTTAGATAATTCATACGGACGATTCAACATTTTCTATTGACATTGTGCTTCATCCCTGTAGCCTACCACGTGCTGGTAATGAGTGTACACAATTTATGCTCGTCGACTCCGACTCCAATGCAAGATAAGATCCAAAATTAACAATATCCCGGTGGATGCGAATATGTTAAGCCGAAAATGTGAAATTGAATCCTGCAATGTTGTTCCCGTTCAAGGCGTTCCAAGTTCCAAGTTCCAACTTCATACTTAGCCTATTCTATGTATTATTTACTGTATTTCCAGCAAGGACTAATGAACTTTTGGGTTTAAGTTTAAAATAAATAATGCGTGCTTTTATTTCATTACTTAAGGTTAATACCTATGTTCCATTTCAGAGATGTAATTACATTAGTTACAATTCACAATCCAACCACAACTTGTTTATCATATAATATTAACACAATACATACATGCATATACATATATGGTTAGCTTTTAATTTTCTGCACATTTTCATCTTGGAAGATTCTCTGCGCTCAGGCATACTCTACCGAAACAGAAGTGTTACCTATTGTATACCGGAAATTGTTTCGCATATTTTGCCAGGACGAGATGAAATTCCATACAAATCCATAAATAACAGTTATAGTTTCCTCCTTAGTTCTAACAACTTAAGCAGCACCTTGAGAAACCATTTACTTTATTATTACATTCCGCTTTGTGACCATTATAATCTCATACTATTTTAGACGCACATAATATGTGTCAACGAACTGGCTTAAACGTAAACCATAAACACAGATCTTAAAAGTAAAACAATAAGAATTTTGGTACAAATGCAAACTGCATAGGTACGTATTTATTCCCAATTTTGTACAGGGATAGGATGGGAGATCGTTGTGTAGTTAACAAGGTCTGTGTGCTAAACACCCATGGACAAAGTTCGTAAACACACCTAGTAAACACCCATGGACAAAGTTCGTAAACACACCTAGTAAACACCCATAAAAAACTCTATTTTCTGAAGAACCTAGCCCAATCCAAAATCCAACTACTAGAATTAAAGCAATTTTCACTGCAAGCATTTCAGAAACCTAAGCCAAATAGGACTCAATCTATCTTGCTTTTTCATGGTTGTTTACCAACTTTCTTCGTGGGTGTTTACCGCCTAGGCCCTTTTGCTTACGTCAACCGGAGCGACATTATTTGTAGTAAATACTTTACATAGTCCTAAACTTCTGCTTATTGGACATTTGCGTTTGTACAATATTCTTAAGAACAGTTTTGCGTTTAATTTCAAATCTATATTCGACTCTGGAATATTCAGTAGGTCCCTAATCTTAATTACATTATTTATTAAGGTATATTGAATAATTGTATCACCGCATCTGCTGGGTTTTCACTGCTACTTGTTGTGTGTTAACATCTACATATTAACCTATTCTACTGTAAGAAGGCATGCAGATCACGCCCTGAAACATTAGCACTCATTCCGTTTCCGTTATGATTCATCGACTTTGTCTATCTCGTGTTGTTATACTTATGTAGTAATCACTTGATTCTTCTGTTTATAGTATCAACAAATTGAGGGTGGTCTTTATGAGCTGAGACTCAGTATTACATCTATCATATAACTTAACAGCTAACTATACACTGGTCATAAATAATTATCTATACAATGGCCTGTACATGGCTGATTTCCTTCCCTTGGCGTATTTACATAACTTCTATTGCTGTCCGTGTTCGGCAGAATAAGGGGCTTAAATAACATCGTCCTATACATACGTACAGTTCTGCAGATGCTTTGTTTTCTGATTGTCGTGGGGTTCTAATTCTTTACTATTTCCCAGCTATTTACTACTTTTCCATTTATTAGCGTATACTTGGCTTGGGCGGGCATATAAACGAATTTTTGTACTAACAAATGGTTCGATGGTATAAATCTATACTGTGTGTGTGCTTTACTGTTTAAAGCTAGATCTACACTCCAGTGTGAATCCATGCCTGTGTTTTTGCTCTGTTAACTGCTATTACAATAGACACGCTGAATTATTGGGTCGAATGCATAATAGGAACCAAAGCAGGGCAATAACTCAATGTAGTATACATTTACTTTCTGTTCTACAGAATTGCTCACAGCGAGTTGGACAATCACTCAATTTTTAAAGAAGAATTTTGAACTGAACTTGACGCGTTTCTGGCCGTTGAAATGCATGAACATTGGCAAATTCATATCCCAACTTATTTCCGTAATGCAAGTTACTCTCCAACTCGATGTGACAAGCTCTGCATAATTAAGTTTACAGGCAATTAAGCAGAAGAAGTTCAGACGACGAAAGGGATTTTGAGATAATACGTATTCAAGTTCCAGCCATTGAACATTGACCATTTGGATGCGGAAGAACATTGCTAAGTGCTAATTTATACGTTTAAGTGGAACCTAATTCTTTGCCTCAACATGCCTCATAATTCGATGTAGGGGCGTGCCGTGGCCACTGCTTCGGAACGAGGTTTGAAATTCGCTAAAAAATTTACGATACACGAAATACTATCAGATTTTGTATTTTGATTTTTTACGTTTTTTTATGAAGAAATTACACAAGCGTCCGCGAAAAGTGCCACGAATATTGGTGGTTCGGCAGTAAAATGATTTTATATTTCAAATTGAAAAACCCTTTTTAGTAAGTATTTGGTAGCACTTCGAGGAAAATAACAACTTCTTCCCATATTTTGAAAAATTATAAGCTACTATGTCAATGGTGTATAAAAGCCGTAGCACCACAGGCGATTTTTCTTGGAATTTAACTGAAAAAGTTATTTTTAGCCAAAGGTTTCGGTGGGTAAGGGGGACATAGGAGCCCGTGGGCGGCACGCCCCTCATTGGATCTGTGCGGACGACAAGGACATGAGAGCATCAAACAGAAGCTAGGCTTGGGTTTATTTTTACTACTGACGAGAGTGCTTTTCAATTGAACAAAATTGTTGACAGACGCTAGAATTTTCTGCAGATGGAATTGAATCTGATTGTCCGCTTGTACTCAAGTTGCTGTTGGTGAACTTTACATGTCCATATTGGGAGGACTGGAGACATTTGCACATTCGTACTTCCTGGGACCGCACCTCATAATGCTTCATGCATGACGACACACATTACAGATATACAAATAGTTATTTCGACATAATGGAATGTGTAAATGTAAATTGAAAGTCCGCTGAGGAAACTTAATGATTTCTTACAACTTGGTAACAGGATTGATTGTCATTTGGAATGAGACATGGGAGATTAAAAAAATACAAAGTAAAGAGATTGGCGGATTCCGTTTGGAAAACATTAATAAAGGCAGTTGACGAGGAGTATTGTTGGGCCAAATCATCAATTGGGTTTCAATCGAAGGCTAACATAATACGTAATAAGTGATACTGGAAGTGAAAGTTTTTTTTTTACAATAAATCTACAACTCAATTCGGATGTAATCCTGGAATATCTACTAGCGTAATTGAAAGCGTTCCTTCTCATTCATTGGTAAATTAAGTGTACTGTATGTTTATGACGAATTGAGAAGTAGCATGCGAATACCCATTAGAAATAGAAGCACAGACTGAGCCAGGGATCTTGTTGACGGTGGAGATTCATTACAGAGATGGGTGAGACATTCACAGGTTTCTTCGATCCCGTAAATTGTGGATTTGGTTGTGTAGCACCGGTCTCGTAATTCTTTCCCTTCTTCGGGCTGAAAGCAGTTCCGGAAATACTGTCGAATGTCTAGAAATAAATTGGATAAATTGCAACACAAATTCAGATACGATGTATTTATTGAGCAGAAAGAAATCCTGCACAGCGGTTGAACCAAAGGATAACAAGGATGGTTTTGGAATAAACTTGAACTGGGCTGATTTAGGCTGGCTTGTGTGAATATGCATATATTTCTTCCATTATTCATTATAGGAAAGATTGATTTGACCTTTTATAATCCAGTCCGCGGAAACGAAAGCATCAATTAAACTTTTTAAAAAACACGGAATCGAATCACGGTATATGTATATTATGTATTGTACAATGCTTGCCAATTTCTCGTTGTACAATTGCAATAACTCAATCAATTTTAATCTAAAAGATTTTAAGTCACGGCTACTCACCGTAATTTTAATTACATTGAGCATGGAGATAATGGCACTTTCACTCACTTTCTCTATCAGACGACTTTCCTCAACCAGGAACTTTTTAACTTTAGCACCACGTTTATGCCTGCGGGTACGCGTTATGTGTGCAATAAAAAAGGAAAGTACTCATAACATTCACCAAGTTTGTTCAATTTGCATCCGTACACGGTACACGGTATATCGCGTGTTCCTAATGCTGTCTGTGCCCGTACTCAACGACAATGCGTGTCTGCTACTAAACGGTGTAAGCCCTAATTACTCAATTACTAGGTCCTGGCTTATAATTTGAATCTCTAACCAATCCCAGCATCAACGCACGCACATTTGCTATTTCTGTAATTGTAAAATACGAGAAGTGAATATGCAAGTGTATACCTACCGTCTTTCTCCGACTTTCGGAAAGCCTTCGTTTCGCAGCCATGGTCACAGGGTATCGTATGAGTCCGTTCTGGATTGAAATGGGAATGATGGCTGGAGCAAGTGTCAAGCATATTCTCACTATTGTTGCCAGCTCGACCGTAAATGCTCCAGGAACACACGTAGCACCGCAGCCGCCCGTCATCCGGAATTACTGCCCTCGTTTGGTTAGAACGCCCCACAACCGTGTCATTTCGGCCCAACGGCTTCACACCCTTGTAGTCCGTGTCGTTGAAGGGCGTTCTCTTCTGGGAGACGATGGTGAGGTTGGAGGGATGCACGAGGTCACGGAGCACTAGCGGACTGCCACTCTCACTATCGTTCGGCCCACCCTGGACCCAACCCAGGAAACCCATGGACAGCATGAGGAAGAGGCTTAGCAGCCAACAACCCGTCTTCCCCAAATACCCGTACATTCCCAAAAATAATTAGGGCAGCCAAAGTACGTCTCCGTTTATTTTGGAAATAGGTTAATTCTTGAAAGTGAAGTGAGCACGAGGGCTAAGATTCTCTCTTCTGTTTTCCAGCTATTGTTTATCGATCCGAGGGAGAGCAGAGAAGATGCGAGGGCAAGGCAAAAGCTATAGGTGGGACCTATTGTGGCTTCTAGTAGACGTACGAGAGTTGCGAACAAATTCTTGCACACAGACATCCGTCCCATGCACAAAAATAAAAATCCGTCAACTTGGCCTGCGCCAATGTCTTTTGGCTTTCTAACTTTATTACATTCATGCACGCAAACTGAAAACAGTAAAAATAGTTAATGCGAGTCAGTAGTGGTAAGTTATTAGGTCCTGGCCAAGACGAGACCGAGCCAGAGCAAGGATGTATGATAATGTAGCTACCTATTAATACAAACTATTCTTATTCCTTATTTTATTACTCATGCAAGGATTGCTGGGTAGCGTAGGTGGCTCATGATTCGACATGCCGAGTTCAAGTCGAGATTTTATGCTCACCATTGCAAGTTGCAAGGAGTCAAGCTTCTGGTATTTGTTTACAATTACAGAAATCCTACACTTCAAAAATGTGAATGTGAAGGCTGTAAATGCTTCATGGAGCTCTGGATACGGATTTGAGCAGAGCGAGAAAAGTGCTGACTGATGAGAAAAGTTCTGTTTACATTATCTGGTTCAAACTGATTGATTTTATTGCAGCACTAGGCAAGGCACAGATTTTTAGTCTCAGGAAAATAAATCCCAGAAGATACATGAGTCAGTTTTCTTTGTCACAAGTCACAAATAAGTTTTTGATAAAATGCAATGCATTACATTTGACAAGCAGTAATGTTAAATTGCAAAGAATATTGGCTGTAGCTACATTTAAAAAACAAACAAACAAATATATTGTGACGCGTACACAACTGTGCCATAAGCATACAGTATGGATCCGAAACAGTTCCTTTGAAAGTGTTGCTGCAAAAAAAATTCCACTTCCAAAGTGTGCCCTGCAAAATAATTCATACAAAAAAAACACCCAAGTTCCTTGCGAAAGCGTTCCCTGCAAAAATGTTTACTGGTAAACGGCTCCCCGAAAAAGTTTTTTCCAAAAGTTTACTGATAAAATATGTAATGACAAATGTGTCAAAATGTTCCCGGTTAACAGGTTCCTCAAACAAGTTCTCTCAAAAAAATTTCACCGTATACCCTTTGACCTCAAACTGTTAATTGTGGCCAGACTATACGTTCAGTTAGGTTATACTACATATATCATCTCATCAGAGTACTATTGGACTGAATTGCTAATGGTAAAGTTAGTGTAGGTGTTTCAATATTTCAATCCCACGAACCTGTTCTAGAGAATTTTAGCGAGGGAACTGTTTAGAAGGAACTTTTTCGTAGAACCTTTAAACTTAGACTTGAATATGAAATGAGTTGCCATAAATTTGCACGTGTCACAAAGATGATACGGATGGAGACAGTGGCATACAGACTTTGCTTCAAAAGGTGCACGATTCACACTTTCATGTTAACAATTAGTGAATATTTCTTGTTTAATTGGGCATATTCATTTAATAGCACTGACTTGAGCTTCCTCTTTGTTCAAGGATATTATAATTGCGCCATGACTACCCCTGGCTTTTATTCTGTCCCTTGCTAGTGACCAAAATTAAATATTGCTGGTTCCTCGAACGCGATCTGTATTCTGTATTCAGCTGCAAGGTTGAGAGTATCCACATCCACCTGCAGCCCACAGAAAGCCTTGGGATTCGGATTGAACATTGAACCCTGTCTTCCTAATGCTCCATCGTCCTTGATCTACTAAAAGGTGAAAGCAGATTGAGTGAATTCACACTCCATTCAATTATCATTGGAGTTGAGCTGGATTATTAGTTCCTATAGTTTTCCATTTAAAGCAATGACCTTTCTTGTCTGTTCAATTTACAAAAGTTGAGTTGGGCCTAATGGATTGAGGTATTCATGTCATGTCGCTTAAGACCATTTGTCGCTGGAAACTTGTTGAAGAATCCTCTCGACGGGAAATTATTTTGAAAGTTCACGTTTATAGGGGACTTAGCTCATTATCTAACTGCTTACCCATAGACTGTCTCATTTAATCCTATTTTCTTTCGATATGGCAAGGTAGCTTTGATGATAAAAATCTATATTAATGGAAGTCGGATTCAGCTTAATAGCAGACATGTTTTCAGTAGTTCCGTAATCTGACACATTAATGAGAAATCACTCAAAAGTCATCTAATATAATTGGCGACAGGGAATCGAAGCATAAATGCTAGTCAGAGTCTTCGTATACAATAATTTGTAATAATTTAAACGGTTGATAGAAAGGCATATTCAAGCCACTTTGTGGATACAAAAACGGATTTTCTAAACTAAAACATTTAAGCTGATTCAGGGAATTCCAACTCTGCAAGTAACGATATGAAATTTATTGACAATACCATCTAAATACTTAGCGTCAAGCCATAATACGGAAAACTTGATCAAAAAGAGCATGAATTCATCTGCGTGTGATTTTGCCACTTTAAATCGCAGGTTAACGTTGGGTAGCACGCAGTAATTGCAAATAACTTCAGCGAAACCTAATATTAAGTCCCAAATTCATTTATTTTCACTCATGAACCATAGTTTATCCTGCCTGTATTTAGTTCAGAGTTTGCTTTTCACGAGATGCAAATTGTGGCGACACAAAGATGAATAGAGAATAGAGCTGATTATCCTTTTAATTACATTACATATTTGCTCAACTTTCTCCACCACACCATATGTTGGGCAAGGAAAGTGCTTGCTCTAGTTTCTTATCATGAATTCAATAGAATACGCCTGAATTAGAAATCCAGAATACATGCTTTTTCTATCATGCTAAAACACTGACTAATTCTCTGGAAATACGCTGCGACCATGGCAAGCTTTACATTTTACATGCAATCAAACTCAGCCTTCCTTATGCTCCACACAATATCCCACTGATTGAATGCAAAGAGACCCAGAACGTCTTTCTCCTCAAGCTGACAGAACAGCTTGACTCTTGACATGAGAATACTCGCATTAATAGTTTATTCTGAAACGCAAATCTCAGCCTGTAAATTCGTTTCGTTTTAGATTGCGCCCATAGTTTACAGCAGTGAATTCAGCTGGATAACGCTACCGAGAAGCACGTCTGATTTCTCTTACCGTATTCGTGCTGAAACTTACAGGTGATGAGATCAGTTTGGCCGATAAATGCAGGAAGATCGAGTTGCCTGTCTTCTGTATCCCACCATATGCTACTCTGCCGTTTTCCTGGGCGCTTAAGTAACAAATTCCATTGAAAAATTCCAACTATGAATTATTCATGTCATTCAGTGTCTAGGCACAGTTCAGGATGATTAATTCTATTGTGATCCGGGCAAAGAATTAAGTTTGGCTCAAGTTCCTCTACTGAACTCTGCTGAGAGTCAATGTTAATTCACGAGAGATAAGACGAGCAGGGAAAGTTCTTACGCATAGAAAAAGTTTCAAGTAGCGGAATTTTGTGGCCTTAGCAATAGTTTTGGAATGATGTCATCGTCTGGTTAATGTGTGTATACGCAACCAGATTAACTCCGCCCGCCTGTCCCTCCGTCATCAGCGACGAGCCGTGGTGAAATGTCATTTGAAGGATATTCTAGAATATTATGCTGTCGTGAATGGTAGTTAAATTCCAGAGGGAAATCTTTTCCGTCTTACGTAATGGTATCCGCTGTGTACTTTCCATTTGAGAGGGAAGAAAGACGATGAAAAAGTATTTATTTGAAGGAAGGCTCTCCGAATATGCGGCTTGGAGCCGAGAGTCGCCTGATATGAAGAGGTTTAAGCCGCTTTCTTCTGCTGAACAGAAGATGAATGAGCTTCAAGTTGTTGTCGTCATTTTCCTCCCCGAAGCATGATCTGTTCTGGCCTTGGGCTGAGAAACTGGGAAATGAGGGAGCGGAGGCTTTGGAGACAAACCAATCATACGAGGATTAAATGGAACACGAATCCCCTCCGCTTAATCCGAGCCAGGCGTAATCTCTAAGCCTAAATATTGGATTTCTTTATTACAGCTTCCACCTGTCAGACAGCCGAGCAGAGCGACAATTGTCTTTCTCCCTTCTGACTACCTCTAATCTCTCCTGTCTTCAGCCTTCTTATCCCCATTCTGCTCACACAATAGACAAACACTGGCCAAACGACTAAAAGAACAAAACGACTCCTGTCCGGCTACACAATATTGTTCGGAGAAAAAGGGCCCTGCGAAATTGTACAGGAAAGATTTCACTGGGTGCTTTTGGGTCGAAGCTAAGCAAAGACCGCATATATTTACTTTGTCGCCATTTCTAACTACTTTCCCTGCCAAATTATGAGTAAATATGTAGGCATGCCCTACAAAATCAGCGACTGAATATCCGAATCGAGCGATAGGTTCAAAAGTTGGACATTTTTGGCGGCCATTTTGGATCAGTAGAGCTTCTAGTAGCATGTGTTGCTAGAAACCAAATACCCGATGCCCTTGTTTGTAGAGTAATATTCAGCTATTTTAGATTAGGCTGGATATCCAATTGCTGAGTTGAAATAGTGTTTGTGGGTCCATGTAGATACCGGGAAAATCAAAACGGGAAAGGCATAATCCGGGAAACCGTTTCTTTATCACTGTATGTATGCGTCGGTTTTGAAGTTTGGTAAAAAAAATAGTTCAGTTGACCTGTGTAGGTTAAAGGTGTGTGGTCTGCGGGTTGGGTGTTGGGTACAAAAATTTCCATACAACATTGCTTGCTTTCAAACTCATATATGCATCTAATGTGGCGAAACCTTGGCGAAACCCGGGTGAAATATTTCGTTAGTATATTTCGGTCAATTGACCCGGGATTCAATCCTAGGTTCAATTTTCAGTGATTGACACTTGGCACTGATTTGAAAGCTGCTAGTGTCCTAGAATAAAGTTAAGGCTTCTTCCGATTATTTTTTTGCAGGGGAACCTTTTGCAGGGAATTTCTTCCCAGGCTACTGGTTCGTAAAACCCGGAATATCGTAAACTAATCTTTAGTTGTCTGTGCTCACGATCCGAAATAATTTGCGTCTCTTCCTTCTTCCCACGATGACAATTCTTCGCCAATTGAGCAGTAGCAGGCTCATTTTGAAATTAGTGCGACCACAAGTAGGTAATCGTTACCGACAGAAATACACGTACATGCATCATCACATTCGCAGTTATTTCTGGACATTACGGCTTTACGATCAAAACGATCTCGATCAATTTTTGTCAAGTACGAAATATCAAGTATTAGTTTGATAAATTACTCACTACGAGTAGTAGAAATTGTTGTGTTTGTTGTTCCGTACATCATCGGATCAATTCCTTTTAATGTCTGAATTTAATGCAGGTTTGATGCAGTTGTCTCGTAAACGCTATGTTTTTGTCTACTAGGTGTCCCCGATCTACGATCGGTTTCCAGTGGCTTGAATGAGAATGATGAATAAGAAATAAGAAATCAAAAAATATTTCAGCGAAATCAAACAAATATTTGGACAAATTGAGGTTATTACCTACTACTGGCGTGCCCTTGACTCAGTGCTAAGCACTGTGTATCTCTAGGAAATGTATGCATGATGAGAATGGTATGTGATTGAATTGTG
>JAQFXY010001000.1:0-14044 GCA_034693865.1 Ceratophysella sigillata | reverse complement strand
GGAGTTATTGTAATTTCTACATCGTACTTCGTAGAGTATGCTTCTGGTGCTATTCTTTGCATAACCGGTGTGATTTCATGGGAGCTCACGAGCGCCAGCTGGTTTCTTAAAATCGGCATATATGTCCATTCGCAGTGGGCTTAAGGGGATTATTGATTATTGTAGTGCGGGGATTTCGGTTGCGGAGATTATTGTTGTGGGGGTTATCACCGGCTAAGAAAATATGCACGAAATATTGACTTAAAAATTCAAAAATCCGCATCCATTTGCAGTAAAAAAACGTAAAATATGCATGAAATACACACCTAGAAACTAAAGCATGGGAACTTAAAACGAGAAAAAACAAAATGCACATGCACAATTTCACTCATAATTTTTGCCCAGAAGTCCCTTTCTCACACTTTTAGTTACTTTTTGTGCCTTTTTTTGTTTTTGGACTTCTATTTCAACGAAATACAATTAACTTGTTTTTTCTACACAATATATGCCAAAATATGCACAAAACATGCTCGGAAAGTTAATAAATGTACGCTTGCATGGATTATGCAAATATGAATGAAACCTCGAAAATATAAATGAATATAATATTAATAAATATGCAATGCAAACAAGATCAGGATCCAGATTGAACAACAAACACGATTTAGGAACGCTTGGATGCTTATTTAATGATTCGATGCTTGTGACCCATTTGGGGTACTTGATGAAAATCGATGGGGTAATACTTGTACCTACGGACGAGATTTTGTAATCATTTTTTTAAAAAAAACCATCGTTTGTTGAAATAATTTTTTAAGTACCAGTTTATCATTGCGTCTTTGATTTTTTCAAGTATAGTTATACTTTGACCGTAGAGAACACGACGGGATTCCAATACCCTAGTATTCAGCAGCAAAACCATTCATGTGTACATGTCTAAGTCTAAGAATGATATTTGTCTGTAATGTGTAATCTACCTCAACATTCTAATTATCTCTAATATCGGCTTAATATATCCTGTAACTACATCATTCGTAATTCGTACCTGTATCTGTATCACTGTAACAAGTAACAATTCAGTATCAAATAAAGGGAACGATGGTTTCTCAAAGTCTGTCAGGCCTAAGGGTATATCGGACTATAAAACCCCCTATATTTTTATATTTAATACCTAAGAAGTGGGATGACGCCTGCCTAGTGACACGGAGATAAAGGAGCTTCTAGAAAGATGCGGCAATGCTTTCTATTTATTATTGTTATTACTCAAATAAAGTAGTATTAAGATTTTTTACCCACAATTAGTAATGTAGAAATAATAATTAATAACCTGTTCTTTTGTTCTTTTGACTAGAAAGTCACTATTTAACATGACATTGCGTCAGGTGAGGGGTAATATAGACAGACCTCTGCTGTGCTCCACAGCAGAGTCTAGGATCAGGAGAAAAAGTTAGCCATGCTGGTTTATAAGCCAGCAGAGCTTTATCCCTCCACCTTCTTGTTTGGTCCCTCTCAGGCGACTTGAAGCTCCTACTTCCAAACACAGAAAAACAGAGCGGCTGTGAAGAAAATATTACATGAACATTATCATACCCGGAATCTGAGGAAGAATCACCACATAACAAGGATAATGTCGATGGGGACTATGATGTAATTTTTCGGACAAGGTAACAAGAAATTGTTACCATTGAAGAAACATGAGCAGATGTGTGGATCAGAAACAACAAACTGACGAGGAAACAAACTCACTTGTCGATTGTAATGAGCACCTGAGTTGGGTTAGCATTTAATTGTAAGTACAAATCACGGATTCGCTCGAAGCAGAGCAGAATTTTGTTCCGCACTTGTTATATTTACTTTATTATTTATAACTTTTATTCCTAGCTTGTAACCGTGTAATCTCGCAACCTTGTAACCAAGCATAACATTTTGCAAATTGATTCTATATGGTTATAAGATACAATGACTAGGTTAAAATTTCTCAGTTGTCACCTCACACAGAAGTAGTTTTCAGAATTTATTACTACAATACATTATCAACCTATTCAGATACCCCCGTAAACTTCAATTTGAGAATAAGGCAGAAATATAATTTGTAATAATAATATTAATTGTTTAATGCTTCAACCAAGCCCTGCAACAGACCTAATCAATTCATAATTCACTTCCAACAGGTTTGGATGCCTTTTAAATACATTTAGCAATAAATACATTCGCTCTAGCTTGTTTGCAAAAACTGGATCTGTAACGGTATCTATTTGGTACAAAGCCGCAGCGTACAAGTCATGTCCGCCAAACCTCTTCTGTTGCGGAGAGCTAAACCTTAGGTTATTAACTTCGTGAAAATTTCTATACTGCAGCGTATCCTGGAAGGGAGAATCCTTCAAAGGCAAAGTTTGAGTGCCTCCTTCACCATGTAGTGTTCAAGCTTCCAGCTGTACTAACAGGCTGGACTTATTACCCTTAATTAGATCTAGCTTTAGAATTCCTCTTCTCGAACTTATCAACTTCATTACGTCAGCCTTAAAGAAATCAGTTGAGAGACGTGTCATAAAACTAGTGCGTCTGTTCTAGCACTCTTTAAAAATACGCATGAGCAGAATTTGTCCAAATAGTTTATGGAAAGTTGTAACTAACCATTACAAGTTGAGGCACCCAAACAATTAAAGGGTCAATTAAATTGGAGTCTAGTTTCTCGGCCCCAACCGTGTATGGAGTCACTGCAATCCACAAAATAAGTACTCCGAGGACTGAGTTTTCATGTACGGATTTTGCAGCTACGTCCTGACATCATGTTCCTAGCAATTGGTGAAACAATTGGAGTTAAGAACCCGTGCTACATGAGCCATGAAACCTAACTGTTAGCCATAGCGGGGAAAAGTAGGCAAATTATTGAACAGATTAAGTTTGGTTTTAGCGTACGTCAGTAGCATTTCCAATGGCAATGAAGTTATTTCTGTTTAAGTGTGCTGGACTGAGCCAATACTTTTCAAAAGTATTTTTCAAATGCTAATGCGCGGTCAGTGACATTTGGTGCACCAACTTGTACTTGCTTAAGCCTTCTCTACACAGCTTTATCCAATACCCATCGAAGGCTCGTTCACGCTTTAGTTTGAATTCGTATTTAGTATAGAGTTTGTTTCAAATCGGCAATTATACTTTGCTTTTCAAATTTGATTACTGTGAAGGCTGGGAGAGCACTACTTCTGCAAGATCTACTAGGCTTGCTAAACTCTGCTGCACTATGCCGAAGCTCTACGACGGTTAACTTGCTTTGAATCATTGATGGTAGAATGACTCAGCTGCTGATCGGTGCACCAACTATAGGCTCTCATTTATTCACACTAAGGATAGGGAGGAAGGAACAGGGATCCAATCTTAACTAAGACTTTGCCTTAAACTTGACCTATTCAGAACTACTATCTGCATCTGGCGGCCTGGCTTGGTGAAACACTTGCTATATTTTTAAAGACTTAACTAGGTAGATCTTCTTCCTACTCTTGTCTTCGATCCGCTCGTCTTTCGTGTCTTTCGTCCACTGGGAACCCGTTCGACAGTTCTGAGGCGGTATTTATATCATCTCAAACTGTGACTGATCAACAGAGGATCCTTCTGGAGAGAATGGTTATCTTGACTTGATTCTTCCAGAAATACTTCATCTCCTTTGCTGTAGCTATTTATGCATTCGTTCTTGAACTTTTATCCTATCTTCTTGTCAACATGTTTGACTAAAACCGTCAACATGTTAGGTGCCAATCAGTCTAAAATTGGCACCTACATGCATTCTTGGTCAACAGGTTGATCACAAGACTGGACTCAGTTCACTTTATCTTTCTGGAGAAATGATTTCATGCTGCTTGAAGGTTGATGCAATCTTCTTCTGGCCTCATTCCTGACCTGCTCTTCTCTGGTTGCTTGCTATCTGGTCGTGTGTGTATGCAAATACACGCATGACATGACCCCCTCGGCAAAAATTTTTTGGCATAGCCTACAGATATAAGACTATAGGACTAGAGCTAAAGACATTAAGTGGTTGTCTAGTTATCGGTAAAAAATTGTAGAACAATATTTTAGTGATTTTATCAGGTCAATCTATATACTAGGTAAACAATTCGAATAAAGGGATGAATTATGATTAAGTTGAACGTTTGAATAAATTTGGCAATTAGATGAGAGTCGGAAGTTAGCAATTTAACTTTACGAATTACATGTTATTAATTGGCTTAATAGCATACTAGACAACGTTTATCTATATAAAGTAAATAATTTATAGGTTAGTTGTCTGAACTAGAATTTTTTTTGCTTCTAACTATTTTTTTGAATTAAAACCAAAGTGGAAAGTTCTATCTTAGCTGTTATTTTACCAATGTATTTAATAATATAAGTATATATGCTAAACAAGATTAGTGGTATTGGTTATTCTAATTTAACTAACTTTCAGCGAGTGTAATATTCAATTGATTATAGATAATTTGGCATAATTTTACTGGCTTTAAATAATTTGACACAACACTAACTTACCGAATTAATGATGAGTTCAAATTATGGTTCAAGCAGCGGCAAATTGATACGATTCAATTGCCAATTTGCTGAAAGTGGCCTAATTAACTGTTATAATGAAATAATAATAGGTCTTACTATAAAGAAATTCGAACAACTTGCTACAAATAATTAATAAACTATTTATCGTTATAATATACGGTCTTAATTTATGCTTAACTTATAGTATTGATCATAAAATTAAAGCAGAATAGGTGAGATTAAGATTAATTGAATGATTAGCCTATGAAATACATCTATTGTTGCCAATTCAAATCGTTAAACTACATGCGTCAATTACAGCTAAAAGTTATCTATTTGATTGGAATTTGATTGGAAGTCAATGTCCTTAATTATTTATAATTTATTTAAATACTATTTAATCAGCAATATCTAGCGTCACCTTAAATTAATTTATTGCATAACTAATTGTCAAACGATAAGGTTGAACTCTAATTTATACGTTACTGATTAAAATCAAGCAAAAGATATCGTATATAATGTATGTGTATTAATTTAGATTGTTAAGCCCGATTGGCTCTACTTAAAATACGTTTTTTATAGTCAAGTAAGCTGTATTTTGGGCTTAAATATTGTAATAATTAGCTAGTATATTTTTATATCTTATATTTTTATATATATGTCTTAAAGTAATTATAGGGAAAAGTTGATCTTAATTATTTATTGGTTTGGTTATGCGTATTGTGGTTTGAATGCATGGATTAGTACGCAATTTAATCTTTTATAAGGGTAAGTAAATAGTAGCTTTGCTTGGTCTTAAATAAGGCAAAACTCTGATTTACGCAATATGGGATAACCTTTAGTTTGACTTGCATAAGTTCAGCAGCAGGAGTGACATTGGCCTTCGTCCCACACATCACCTATAACGTTAACTTTATAACAGCGGCTGTCCATCTCAGAATTAGCTCATCCGTGTATTTTTTAGTAATTTTTTCCTAAAAATCGCCGTTCAGTGGACAGCATTATTCAACTCGAGTATACTCGGGTTTAGCTGTTAACAGGTTTTTAATTTGATTTAATTTGACCATGGGTCAACATGGTCAAATACACACTCACAGTATAACGTCGTTAATGATTCGCTCCTAATACCTGATCCCAAGCCGGCATGAGAATAAAAATTGCTTACACCTATAGGTTCACTCACGGTTCGCAATTTCAAATTGTAAAAAATAAATTTCAAGAATTGAGTTGTAAGAATAAATAACTTTAAGAGTTACTTACTGGAAGAGTACTTTCTCAATACTGGTTTATTCAATCTCAAATCGGGGTTTATATAAGCAGGTAATGTCATAAATGAACATTGTTTGAATTGGATCAACGGATTGCTTACGCTACAAGATTGCTAACATAACAATGTTAAGGTTAAGCTTAAGATGCTAAAAAAGGTTTCAGAACCTTTCATAGCCGAGAAGGCAGATTCCTTTCAGCTGGAATCCAGAAGAGTTGAGTGGCAGTTTTATTATTATTGCTACACAACACAACCATGAGTTAGAATGCCTATCTAGTGAATTGTATCTTATCAATAAACCAGATTGTCGCATTGTCAGCTTAGTCTTACAAAACTTATGGGTACAATAAACTTGCATCTTTAGAGTATTACAAATATAGTGTCATATACTTCGCTTCGTCGCTCCTAATACTTCGTCGCTCCTAATACCTGATCCCAAGCCGGCTTGAGAATAAAAAGTGCTTACACCTATAGGTTCACGGTTCGCAATTTCAAATTGTAAAAAATAAATTTCAAGAATTGAGTTTACCTCCTGAATAAGCTTAGGGTTCTTCACGATATCCCGAATCCGTTCAATCTGTGCCTCCATTACAGATGCGCCAAAACACGGAACTTTGGCTATCTCGATCTGTCGAGTCCAGTCCAGTCAACCGCTTAATTAGTTGTTATTACTGTTATTTGTTTTTTAAATATTCCCAAAAAAATACAAGCCAAGTGTTGTGTGCTAGAACAGAACAAGAGCCTAACAAAGAGAAAGGCAAACACACCAAGCCGAGTCCAAGTGTATGCAAATACGCACGACTCCACCACCCATAACTCGCCAAAAGCATAACCAATTCCATAAATGCAAAATCAGATTGCTACAAGCCCTGGTAAACGGTAGCAATCCAATTTACCACACAGAGAAATCTCCTCTCTCAAACAAAACACCAAAAACCACCAACCACCCCTTCGAACCAACCAAGGACCCACGAGGACCCTTCACGACATCTAAAGCCTCTAAAGCCTCTAAAGCCTCATGCCTATACCCAAACCTTCACCCACATTCCAATGCATCTAGCCAATGCGTCTAGCCAAATTTCTCCAACCAACCCGGCCACCTCAAATACTAATACTAATACATCTGGCCAGACACTCTTGCATCCACTTAACTCATCTGGCCAATAACGTCCACAAACATCTGGACTCTAAATGTCCACATGCCTCTAACCCACTGTGGACACTTTTGTCTTTTGGTGCATAAGGACATTCTACAGATACTTTATCACTAGTTCACAAAGATATCAATCACCGTGACAGCTAAAACCCCAATTTTTTTGTAAGCTCTGCCCTTAAACTTAAGGTAATTCCTACTTAGCTGTAAACTAAAACTAAAACGTACCAACATAATCTTTCAATTTGACTTTGCATATTGCAACTTTTGATTCATACAATCTAAGCTAATAACTAAAATGTCAATAAATCTTATTATTATTAATATTATTAATTCGATTGGATCGAACATGGTGAGCTATTAAATTTGATTATTAAACTATTTTAGAATCAGGAAGTGTATGTAGTTTAGAGTGTATATTTGCCTATATTTGGGTTATTTACTGCCTAATTATCCAACATTGATTACTTACGTTTGAATTAAAACCATGGTTTGAACAGGTATATATTATATATACTTGATTATCGATATCATTTATAAGGTTTTAGTATTTATAGAAGAGGATACTTCAGTATAAAGTGCAATATGTTGTGCTTAAATGTGCAAGTTATATCGTTATTTTATTATTTTATTCGCTTAATGCATGTAGCTAATAAAAAATGTACGAATTGTTTGTGCTATTGTGCTGGTCATTCCGATTTAGTATTACCTAATTTATGATTGCTAACTATGGTATAGAATTATTCTATAATGGTTACTAACACATATATTATACAGTAACAATATATATTGGCTATACTTGATGTATACCTAAATGTATGCTTTATAAATATTTACCTAATATGGGATATGCTTTGTAAACGTTTGCATGGTATTGTTGGTCGCCTTTATAGCCTGCTACTTTCCGAGATCCCATTGATCCCCATTATGGACTCAACACTGGTGAAACTTAAGTAGCTTTATGGTGATCTAATATCAAGCGCTGAATGAACAAGTTCGAAGCCAGGAAATGAGAATCGATTTTTAAGATTTATAACAATAGAGAAAATACGTAAATACAATCATAGATAAGACAAAATAATACATTATTACACAAACAAATACAAGCTATACTACGTACCATCGAATATAAATAACTAATACAAAATATTTAACCAAACTTACGAATTGACTAAAATGAAAAACTACTAAAACTAGTTTACAGACATGTAAATTGTATAAAAACTAAATTATTAACTTAACACAACGTAGATTGTAAATAGTGCAGCTAAATTGCTAACGTAATCTGGCATTACAAATACAAACAACATACATAAATTACTATTAAAAAGTACAACAAATCAATAAATATAATAAATGAATATAGTAATTTCAATCAATCCAATCAAATCGAAAAATCCTCTCCATAACCACATCATCATTATCAAAGATCATTCACTCCCGCCCGCATTTTTTTTGTACCGTTCATATGTTTGCCTAATCACAAGCCAGGAACCAGCTTCCACAAATCTCGCACTTGTAGCGAGGGACGTGGCGGAATTTATTGTAATATACTTGGACGGGCTTAGTAAAGATATGTCCGCCTAATGTCGTGTGGGGAATATATTGGAAACACAGGGCACAATAGCCGCGTCCGAATTTTCTTGAGTATAAATCCAACTCCTCTTTCACCTCCTGGTATCCCACCTGTGTTGCGAACATGTATCGCCCCGGGATTCCAGCTGCTGGAGGGCTGACGGCTGTTGAAATAATAAATAAAATACTGGGTTCTAAATTTTGGGAAAAGCGCCAAAGGAAACTAACTCAATGCGAATTGCTTGCTTGCTGCATTTTATCAAAAAGTAAAAACTCAAAATATTTAAAATTATACCAATTGTTGTGACAGGATCCATTTTACGGCAGATGAAGGGGAGGCGGCTTCTGGAATTGCAACGGCGGCTAAAGGGATGGCGGCTCCTGGAGTGGCAACAGCGGCCGAAGTGGAGGCGACTGTTGGAGTAACAAAGTGCTCCAAATCCTTAGTCCATCAAAAATCCATCTTCGCCAGAAGTTTGTCCATTGCTATTGTCCACAAGCAAGAACCTGGTCGTTCTCCTCTTGTTCGTCCTCTTGTTAGGCTTGAACAGCAGCCGCAGCAGGGAAGGTGGCTGCTGGAGTAGAGACGGCTGCTAGAGAAAAGACGGCTGCTGGATCCGCACGGACATTCTAAAAAACCAAAAAAAAAAAACAGAAAAAAAATTGTTTGGTTTCAAATTGTGGAAAAAGTGCTTATATTTCCAACGTTGCGCGGCAATCCAAAGGAAGTTTACTGAATGTAAATACTTACAGTTTTACAAATGTCCAGCTGAGGAGGAGGAACAACCGGCTCCCAATCCTGGTCCAGAAACACCTCTTCCTATTGTTGAACTGGAGCTGTAACTGGAAGATCCAGATCCATAGCCTCCTCTTCCCCGACGGCTGCAGGAAGGCTTAAGACTACTAGAGGGGAAGCGGCTGCTAAACGAATGACGGCCGCTAGTGGGCTGATGGCTACTGATGGGGAGGCGGCTGTTGAAGAGCTGACGGCTGCTGGAGTGAAAACGGCAGCTAAACGGGAGGGATAAAACTGGCATTTTGAAGAGGGCTGAGCTGGAGGTTCCTGTCCAAGTGACACTATATCCTGCAGCCTCCAATACCTGGTTGATGAAAGGATGGTATTGCAGAAACAAATTCCAGAACAAAGTATCTTCTGATGAATCCGCCGAGGTGTCAGCTAAAGCCATTAACAACAGCTCTTGTGGAACCCATTCTACGCTTGACGTTAACGCCATCCACTCTGTCAAAGATTTCAATTACCATCAAGAAACGACTTAACGTAGCCATTATTGTTTTCTTGTTGCCTCCGAAACAAGAACAAGAACATAAAATACGGTCACTTTACTTTATAGTGTATGCTTGATTGTAAAGCTAAATTTGATCGACGTCAAGGTTGTTGAAATTTGGTTCGAGACATTATCAGTAGTCAAAAATATGTTTATAGATTTTAACTTTTCTAGAAAATAACTTCACTTCGAGGCATCTGTGAACATCGAAAATACATTTTCGTCGAAAACACTTGCACTGGCTGGTCTCTGGGAGGCTGGAGTGGCAGACATTCTTTAAATTAACTTAAAATACAAAATAATTAATTTAGTTCATGGAATTCGTGTATGCATGCAGCGCTTAGTATGCTAGTATTTAGTGCGTTACATGCAAGTCCCTGAGTAGCTATAGCTTTCTAGATTTGTGACTCTGGTTAACAGCCTAGCCTGATTGTTAATTTTTAAATATTGTTAATTTTTTTTTAAATAATGAAAACCTTATACAAAGTCCACAATTGTCCGGCAAGGTCCACAGGTGACAGGCGGAAAGGTCACAAATCAGAAGGTACTCAAGTGACAAGCGGAATGGCCACAAACAAATGGCCAACAGGCACAACATACAAGTTCACAGCCTTCGGGTGAATGAAGGCCAAAAGACGCCAAACTCCGAAAAGCCGTTAGGATTTGGCTTGACTTGGCTTCCTTTATGAAAATGACTATTAAATATCAGCGATTGAAAATTGGAGGGAACACCCTGGTGGTTGTGGATTCAGCATCGATTTGTACGAGTATTTTCTAAAAATCTGTGGATTTTTGTCCATATAGCCAGTTTCGTTTTTCCAAAATTTCAAAAATTGACCAAGAAATAATTTTTGAAAATTAAAATTAAAATTTTTAAAACGCTTTGTAACAGTTTTTAAATGCACTTCTTATATCTGAGTCATATTGCCAAAATGTGGGGGGCTTTGAAATACATCGGTTTAATGGGGAAAATTCAGATTTTTATAAAACGGTCAAAATTTTGACCGAATTTTGAAAATTTTTAAACTTTCTACTAAGAACTTACAAGTCTGAAATTTCGCAAGCACATGCTTATTGGTACTACTAAGCTACTGTAAAAGGTGTGCCAACTACGTTGAATACACATTCTATAATACCTATAGTTCACTTTTGTGCCGTTAAACGACCGCACCGATGATCCATGGAATTGGCAGGTTGGTACATAATAATTATTGCTATGTATTGTGTTACTGACTATTGAGATTCCACTACGTGTATGCCAATAATAGGTGTTAAAACCAATGTAAACACCCGTAGTGCTTACGCGCAAGTTTGTAATGTAATGGGTGATATTGATCCCAATGTACTCCATAGTACTTGCAGTATCATGTTACACTTGTCTCGATGCATATATCAATGAAAATTTGAAAAAAAATTATATCTTAGTCAATTTTCGAAATTTTGGGAAACCGAAACCGGTTCTGAGCTTCCACAGCTCTTGGCTATACGGACAAAAATCCTAATATTTTTAGAAAATACTCGTACAAATCGTGTCGAATCCACAAATTTCTAGCCCAACAGCCAATCACCGATATCTAAACCTACCCCAAGATCTACCCTCTCCTTGGGTTCAGCTTTATCTCATAAAAAGCAACCCCCTTCCAAAAAGGAATCCAAGTGGATTCGAACTATCAATTCACAAAAAGCAGAGTTCACATACAGGGTGACCTACGCCCAACACTTGGAACCCAAATTCAAATGTACAGAGCATCCCACAGATGCACATCCACGTGTACAGAGCATCTCTCAAGTTAAACTGCAAATGTACAAAGCGACCCACATACCCATATCCACATATAACATACAACATACAAAACAATTGAAACACCCTCAAATTCTTCGACAAATTCTTTGTCGCATATCGCATACATAATAATTTATTCCGACGAATAATTTATATGCTCCATAGCTGACACTATTCAACACTATTTAGTTTACTATTTAGTTTCTACCCGGTATTGATCGGGCGTAAAATGGCGTAGAATCAAATTTCGTTGGATTTGGTTATGCGTTAGGTTTGATTAGGTCATGGAGAGGTTGACCGAAGGTCGACAAAAGCGATGTTTCACCTAACCTAAGCTGAGGAAATTATTTGAGCACCACAATAAATGAATCAGTAACCGGCTTACTGTTTTGGTCGAGGTAATATTGTTTTGGTCGAAAAGCATTTATCATGTGGGCCATATCTACGTATTTGTCCTCAATTTTAAATGTCAACTTAATATTCGTAAATCTACATTTGTACATCAGACTAGCTCCAAATTCATAACATAAGGCTTTCTTGTTTTCACATTTCACAACTGTTCAATTTTACAGGAACAGTGTGTATGTTTTTCAAATTACTAATATGACATATGACCTAGGATTAACCACTGTGTTAAGCTAACTTTTTAATATAATAATAATAATATTAATAATATAATATAATAATATAATAATATGTATTTGATAACTTTTTAACCGATCATTTTCGCTGGTGCAGCAAGGGCGTGGGTTGTTGAGGGTGGTTGGCTGGGGAGTTGGCGTGTGGGTGCATGGTTTATTGGAAGTGAA
The DNA here is from genome assembly GCA_034693865.1 of Ceratophysella sigillata. Classification (NCBI taxonomy): domain Eukaryota; kingdom Metazoa; phylum Arthropoda; class Collembola; order Poduromorpha; family Hypogastruridae; genus Ceratophysella; species Ceratophysella sigillata. Next base: position 1,674 of record JAQFXY010001000.1, on the reverse strand, counting down.
AGCTTCACGAGAAACCAAACAAATACGAGGTAGAGCGGTAAACTGCCGTTATTTTTGCTTTAAGTAGTAACATCAAACAATCATGCAACTCAGCGACAAAGAAAGAAGGTAAATAAAATCAAGTTTCAGAAATTCTTTTCAACAATACGAGACATTCATCTTATTTCATCTGGTCCTTTTACGAACCGTCTTTCGTTGGACGGTTCGGAGACGACGAAATGAACCAGCGCCTCGGAAATACATTCCACTGCTCTCCTTGTGCTTAAAACCTGGTTTGAAAATCTCGTTATTTCGATTCATTTTATCTCGCTCGTTCTTCTCAAAGTAACAAAATACTTTTTTGTTTTAGTTTTTATATCCTTGCAAAGTTTTCAGCTATTTTTCGTAAAACATTCGACTGTACCCAAGTTCATGATCCCAATTAATTCACAACTATTTTATCCGAGTATTGATACAATTTTATTAGTCACGATGAATCAAAATAACTATTCACAAAAAAAGTTTACTTGAGTTTAAAAACCTAATCATCAACAATTGTCAAAATTAATTAATTTCTTTTAACATGCTACTTTTACAAATCATTTCACTACAATATCTAAAGACTTTTTTTTGCTCACTCTACGAATTCATATAATTTCATTAAAGAGTAATCATGTTACAATAAATCCACATTACATCAAATTACCTATCACTACTATCATGAAATTTAGCTTATTCCACGAAAATATTTAATTACACTACAGAATACCCATATTAGTATAAAACCATATTACATCAAATTATTCATCACTAATGTCATAAAATTTTTGGCTTACAGGACGAATAACCAAAACTTCACTACAGTATTACTGTTACATTAAAATCATATTCATTAACCACATCACAATTAGGCTAAATAAAGATTATATTAGACCAGATTACTTACGACGTAGAGCTTTGGCGCCCATTTCAACATTGTTCAGCGTAAAATAATCTGCTTATATGAATTTTTTCAGATTGCTTCAACAAAGCCACGCGAATCCTGTAGCGTCTTTGGAGCGCTGTAGCGCGCTTGGGTTACGAAGTAGAGCCTTGGCGTAATGGATAAAGTTGCTCAGCGCAAAAAATGGAATATAACTGCAAAATTTCAGAATTTTTGAACTAAAAGCTATTTTACATGCCAATAGTGCGATATTCTTTCACTTCTTAAACTGGCATTGTCTAAAGGGAAAATCTTAGGATTACTTATTCTGGAGTGTGTAATTGTGTTATTAAGATGGAAATTGATTCAAGCCTTTAGTTGTGCCTAAAACGTATGGAAACCACTCATGCGAGAGTTGTTCTATCCACTGCTCATTTGTAAGATGCTCTGGAGATGAACCAGTAATGTAAATTATTGGTGTTCGTCATTTGAAATGAGATCTTCTGCCTCAAGGTTGAATGGTTTAATGTTCTCACTTTCACATTCACTAAATTCTTTTGATGTGTTTAATTCTTTTGATTCGAGTGCTTTTAAATCTTTCTGTATCATGTTTGTTTCATTTTCCTTGCTTAAATCTTTCTTATTTGCTTCCATTTTAATATTTCGTGTAGTTTTACTACTTAATTCTTTCATTGTGCATGTAAATGTAACAATGAAAAGCTCAAGCTCATATTTAATTCCTTCAATCTAATTATATCTTACAAAAAATCAAA
>JAQFXY010000999.1:0-14061 GCA_034693865.1 Ceratophysella sigillata | reverse complement strand
TCAAAAACATTTGCAACCTGACAAACTGTGCCAGCTAAGCTGTGTAAATTGCTGAACAATTGCGATTTGCTTGAGTACTGTTGTATATTATTTCAAGTACTTATAATACCTGATGTCAAGTGTCAGATCCCAAAAAGGATTTATTTAAATTATTGATTTAGCATAATCCTAGCTTTTCAAAATCAACCATTTATATCACTAATAATTCTACTATTTTTACAATAAATAAGCAAAAGCCAGAGCAGGGTGTTGGAATAAGCCAGTGGGATTTGGGAACGGAAAATAAAGAGAAGGGAAAAAAGTTGGAAAAAAGGAAAGATAAAGGAAAGGGAAATAAAAGGGAAAGAAAAGGAAAAGAAAGGGAAAAGAAAAGGAAAGGAAAAGAGAAAGAAAAGGAAGTATCAATCGTAACCGTGGCTTCCTAAACGCGTGCTTTCGGCGAGCGCGAAGCGCGAGCCGGCTTGGACATTTCTTGGCTTTTTCGTACCTGGGCCACAATCACATAGGGTTTCGGCCTATGGTGATCCCAATGTTTTAGTTTCACTATATCTGCTGAAATAACATCTGTTAAAATATGCCACCCGACAAAGCACAAGATAGTAAACAATGTCTAAATACCCTGTGTACATTCTGTTGTGGCGTCTCAGTACTGAACAACTTTTATGAACTTGTGTGTTGCAGAGGGTGATATCCAAGCTTCTGGCCAAGTGCGGAAACCGGAGCAATAATACGAAGAAAAGTCATTGGCATCCAATCTTGGGTTGGGTGGCTACACGAATTCCACCCGCCTTTCTCAATGCAGTCGTTCCGGTCAAGCTGCAAATTGAAGTCCTCTGGGGACCCGTCTATTTGCAGGTGTCCACTTTAATCCCTTCTAGCCTCATTCGTAATACCTCACTGGGTTAAGAACTAAAAATGGTCCAAGGGCGGAAGTGCGAGTATCTAAAGTTATAAAATCAATGGTACCTACAATTATTTACTGATGGCTGGTATATTTTTAATTGTATCCCACATCCCACGCAGTAACGCAATAAGCAGTGATGGCAAAGTTTTCCAACAGAGTATTTTGTATTTTATTTTCACATTTATACGAATTATATAGAATGAAATTAGAGTGAGTTGTTCTTCTTCATGTTTGCAGGCCTTGTTCCATCCGCTCCATGAGCATCTCCAGCTAAGCCCTGGAACCCAGTCAGACAAGGTGACCCGAAGTTCACCCCCGAGTGAAGTCACCAGGCCGATCCCCTCCAACTTCAAGACAGGAGTTGTTCGGTTTGTGAAGAAAGTCATGTTGCTTGATGGGAGTAGAAGACAGCCCTTGAGCATACCTTCAGTCAAGCTGAGTTCGGAGGTCACTCTGAGGGTTGCTCAGGCCTGTGCTCTCTACAACTCACTTATTTCCACATTTGCCCTGTTAGTTGCACTCATTTTGCGGAGCCGAAGAGCATGGAACTCGAGTGCTCAGTTGTATTATTTGATCCTCAGATGCCGACTGGACATTTTGACTGGCCTCTGCTTCAAGGAATCTTCATACACGCTCTCTCGGCTCTGGAAGCTGCTCCAAAGCTTGGGAACGGAAGCTTGCTTGAAGGGCTGGGTCGACGTCCTCCTGTCAAAACCGAATCCGGTCCAAGGATCTCTCATTCTCCTCTTCTCAGATGCCATGATTCACTTCATCACGTAATTCCATCTATGGCCTTATAGCATAAGGCCCTAGTGCTGGTCCAAACAGTGACCCGGATTTAACTTTCTCATTTTCATTTTAGAATCTTGGACGACCAGGAAATGTACGATGAGCAGAAGGTATTTTCTCTTGGGGCCATTGCAGACATTGCCTATTTCGTCAACAATCTATGTTTTCGTCTCATTTCGGATCCAAATTATGCCAATGTTCAAGCACCAACGTGGCTTTCTCTCAAAACGCTTCTGATGATATTATACAGACGTGATTCACGGAGAAAGTTTTGCCCCGATGATCATTGGACAATCGATCATTGCAAAATGAGCCAACTGATTAATGACATCGAGAAAGGACGAAAACATGCCAAGGTTCGATTTCCACTTGTAGCATTTGGTAATAGCAAGGGTTTGCTCTGGCCCATCCAGCTCAGCTGTTCAAAGGCAACTATTCGACGTTAGATCTAGGAAATACTGCACAAACACACAAACACAAGCGCCAAGCGCCCACTTATTCGAAGATTATGCTTCCTTATATCTCAATTGGCGTAACACTGAAAACTGTATCAGGAAGAGGACGAGGCTGAAACGTCCTGTTGAGCTCTCACGTAGGTAATCAAAACATATCTAGGATCCTGGAATCACAATTTAATGGAACAGGGCACAAAAGAAATAATGATAACTTCAAGATGTTTACATTCGCTTACTTTAAAGGATAAATGTATTATGTATACTCTGTATTCTACTTCATCATGATCTGTTACAATTTGATGGATTAATGTATTAGGTTTCGTTTCGTTTTCGTTGTGTTAAGAACCAGCTAAGGAGTTTGCAGGTATATAGGTTGTCCTGTGTGGTGTGACTTGTCAGGGATTCCCTACGTCTGCTCCGGCTGTGGTCTATCCGTCAAACAACACGCCCAGTCCTCTCTAAAAATGTTCTGATTTTGCTCTCATCTGTAGAGAATTTTGCTGGATATGCCACATGTGCTGAGAGAAGATGCTCGGGTCATATTCTTCCGCAAGTGGGCAACATCAGAGAAGACGATCAATGGGTGCACTCTGGGAGAACAGGACTTGTTTTCGACAGGCTCTGGTTCAGCCCTGATCACGATCCAGAGAGGCCGGATCGTTGAAGATGGTTATGCCAACCTGGCCAATTTGTCGCCCAAGGCCTTGAAGGGAACAATCAGGGTTCGTTTCCAAAACGAGTTAGGGCTCGATGAAGCTGGAATTGACCAGGACGGCGTGTTCAAAGGTAATTTGTACATTGTATTTGGACCATATGAGGAATTGGGACAAGGAAATCACTAGCAAAGCCACTGACTGACTAACTACATACATCTCCTTGTGAGCAGAATTCCTGGAAGAGACGATCAACGCTGTGTTCAGTCCGTCACTCAACCTCTTCAAATCCACTTCCGAGAACAGACTCTATCCTTCTTCCTTGTCCTACCTTCACGAAAACCATCTGGAACTCTTTGAGTTTGTGGGCAAAATGCTGGGGAAAGCGGTGTACGAAGTAAGTGACTGGCCTAGGCCTAATTACGCTAGTATTCACGTACCAACTTCACCTCCCTTCACTGTCACTCACCTTTTGGACTACACTCGCAGGGAATCGTAGTGGATGTTCATTTTGCTCCCTTTTTCTTGAGTCAAATGCTGGGATTGCAGCAAAATGCGCTCTTGTTTTCTGTCATCGACGAAATCCAATCTTTGGATCGGGAGTTGTACAACTCCCTCACCTACATCAAGCACTACGACGGGAATGTCAAGGTATGTTTCAGAGCTAAATTCCAATAATCCACGTCTCCAATTTCTATTCCCAATACAAAAAAGAGGAACTGCTCAATTCCAAACATTAAATGCCCAATATACATCCATCAAGTATCCAAAAGCAATTAATTATGTTATATTGATTATAAAACAATTAGTGTATTTCCTCTATCCATTAATCGATTACGCTACGCTATGTACATCTACATACTTATGTATGAAGAAGAGTGATGCCTTTAGAGCTTAAAAGGAATGTAGGTACATAGAGCATCCCCAACCATTATTGAGCTGGAGGAAGCGGAGCTAGGTGGTCAGGGGACCCTGACTTCATTTTTGTACTCCTGTCAAATTCTTTGAAATCTTTGGCATCCATATGAATCTGTATAGCATCAATACTTAGAATGAACTGGCAGGGCTGAATTCACCGAGACATTAGGCCAGTTGGGCATTGGAGACTAACCGTCTGTGTTCAGCCTAAATTGAGCCACCGCACGTACGCAAGTTGAATCGGTCTTGCTGAGGGTCAGAACAGCTCGTGAGCTCATAATATTTTGCTGAAGGCCTACGTGGTTAGTAGTTCCTTGTTAAGTCGATTTGCGTCCATACATGCGTCTGAATCTGAAGCTAGCTTGGAACTGGGACCGAGGAACACTTCATTTTGAATCCTCACATTCGAAGAGTCACTCTTATCAAGCGAAGCATAATGTGTGTTTTTACTGGTCCAGGATCTAGAACTAACTTTCTCTGTGGACCAAGATGTTTTGGGAGAAATCCGGACCACGGAGTTGCTTCCGGGTGGCAGAAACATTCAAGTGACGAATGACAACAAGTAAGAATAAGCTCATTCCGCATTCCACTTGCCTCATCTAGATAGAAGCGTAGCCTAATCAGCTTCTGTTTCTACTTCCGTTTCAGAATCAGCTATCTCTACCTCAAGGCCCACTTCCACTTGTATCTCCAGATCAAGGAACAGACGCTGGCCTTCTTGAAGGGCTTTCGGACCATTATACCCAATGAATGGCTCAAGATCTTCTCCCCACCGGAGGTAAGTCCAGCTTCGTGGAGACAAAAGACATGAACTAAAAGTCGTGCTTCTCTCCAGCTCCAACGACTGATCAGTGGAGAGGACTCGGACATTGACTTGGTAGACTTGCGACGGAACACGCAGTACTACGGAGGCTTCCATGACAACCACCGAGTCATAGTATGGCTGTGGGACATTCTCGAGACGGAGTTCTTGGAGAGCGAAAGAAGACTTTTCTTGAAGGTAAGCCAAGGAAAGGAGGACAGTCTTAGAGATATCCTCCAACTTGGTTTTTGTCAATTAATCCCATGAACAAGTACGTATAATGAAGTCCTACAACAAGTGTTGGTCTTCTGATTCCCAGTTCGTGACGAGTTGTTCCAAACCGCCTTTGCTCGGATTCATGAACCTAGACCCTTCTTTCTCCATCCGATGCGTGGAAGTGAGTGATGACGACGACACGGGAGACACGATCGGTGAGTCAGGGTCTGGAGCAGCCAAATGAATGGCTTCCATGTCATATGCGCCACAACAATATGCGCCACATTACAATATGCGCCACGCCACACGTCAAATACGCCACATTCAATATCCGCCACATACAATATGCGCCAAATTATTTGTAAACTATAACGCGTGTGCTGCATACTGTATTCATTGAATACTGTGTGGTTTATACAATTGAAAGACCTAACCTAACCTAGCCTGACCTCAACCATACTTTATTTTATATTGTACATAGGTAGGTATACTATACTATGCATTATACTAAACTCATTGACACTTAAACAATTGGATTTTTATTTTGGCGCTTATTGTTTGTGGCGCATTTGACGTGTGGCGCATATTGGCGTGGCGCATGCTGTGGCACATGCTGTGGCGCATATTGCTGTGGCGTATATGACGTGCTTCCAAATGAGTGACCTGAAGCTTCGGTGCAGAAGAACTGAGTCTATGCTAAGTATGATTCCATTTTTATATTTCAGGAAGTGTGCTCAGAGGTTTTTTGACGCTTGGGAAACGAGAGCCGGTTGGGCGACTGCCCACGTCCTCCACCTGCTTCAACCTCCTCAAGCTGCCCAACTACAGCAAGAAGACCACGCTGAGGGACAAGCTCAAGTATGCAATCACTTCCAACGTGGGGTTCGAACTTTCCTGAGCAGCTCTGGACCCTCCCACCCTTTGGCCATACTGCGAGATCAACTATGTTCAGCGCAAGAGCTTTATTCGCATTTTATTGAAAGGGAACTAGTCCAAGAAACTCTTGCGTCTTTGGAAATTGCTCTAATAATAATACTTTTCTATTTGTCCTCCACTGCGCGTCTGGACCCAAGTTCACTCTAATATGTTTATCTGTGATCTGGAATTAGTCGGAGTCGGACTCTGTCCATCCAAACTCAGCCATCTCACTCGACTCGAGTTGAGTTCAGGTTCGGCCCTTTATTCTATTGTCCCCAATAAATCAAACTCGACCACCAGCTTCTCATAATATCTCCAATCTCCAACTGTATGCCCAGCCCAATACCCAGCATTTCCATTGGCTACTACTACTACTTAATTGTATGTGTATGCTGGACTGTTGAGGTGTATGGTGCATGTATGGTGAAGTAGCTCCTCTCCCACGGTGGACATAAGAATGAACTGAATGGAGTTGAGAATGAATGGTTGTGATGGATATGATGATGTTGATCAGATTGAGGTAGCATGCGTATCTACTACATAGTTGTGGCGTAGTGTCTGGATTTAATAAATATTCCAATCAGTACGGAGAATCCTCCAAAGTCATTAATATTAACATTGCATGTATTTACTAATCACTACGATGCAGGACTTACACCTCAGGACTCATGTATGTATGTCCTCTATGTATGTACATAAATAAGGGCTCCACCAACAACAAGACACTACTCAGATCTACTCAATACTTACAACAACTATCTATGCATCTAGTAGTCTATGTATGTAAATTCACTACATAGTCCATCCATCTGTCTGTCTCTACAGTAGATAGTATCCACTTTTACTCTACCAAGTAGTACACAGTTTGGGAGCCAAGTAGTAGAAGACCAGACCGGAACTAGACGAAACGAACCCAAGACCAGCAGCACTCTTCTGGCCCTACGGCCGCTCAGAGTATCATCGGTTCCTACATCTTTCTCCCCTTGGCTACACAAATAATCCCATGTCTCACAAAGCCCACTCTTTCCCCATACTTAGTATCCATTTTTAGTCACCAGAGGACAGACCTCCTGGAACTCACTCGTTTCCCTAGTCAGGTAAGACTCGTGTAAGTGGGAATGGATGGAATTGCTCTATTTTTCTCAAGTAGTCAGTTCCATATGGTCAGAATATTGTACTTATAATATTACGTAGGATGTGTAGAGGGATGAGAGGGAGTTGGTCAGTGTGTGGCATTAGGACCAGAACTATTCTCTCCGCCCAATCTTCCTTATTCCCAGGAAGTGGTTCGAAGAAGAATAGGGCTGGCGTGCTTCTGAATCACTGAGCAACTCCCTCCGCCGCTCCAGGCCGTGTGAGACATGTCCACATGCACATGGGACTCCACACAATATTCCAGTATATGTGTCTCACCGCTCTATCCTACTATCTATCGACATAAGTATCTGCACAGGCAGGTATCTATGTAGTGCTTATGTGCAAAACTGGATTTTACAATTTGGGGTTAAGGAATTGAGGAATTCAGTTCTAGCCCAAGTGAACCACGAACCAGGATTGGGCCGAGCGAAGGCCCTATCAACCTTCTCCAACACACCCGAAGGCTAGGAAGAGCCTAATTCTAGAATCAAAGAAGCCTTTTGTTCCCTTTTGTTTGCTTACGAGCCCAAGGTTTGGGACTGACTTGAGGGATTGGGAGGCTGAGCAGAGGAGAATGGCAGTTGTGACTACTTCTAACTAGGAACCCCTTAAATGCATTTGCACTGCCAATCTCCATGGCCTCCTGCCTACCAACCTCGATTTCCTGGACAACAACAACAGGAGCACCAATGCACCACCTACTCGATATAACAAAATAACAACGAATAATAATAATTATAAAATTAACAATAGTGATAATAATAATAAAAATACTTAAGAATGTTACAAAATGAAATTGCATGGCACTGGAAATTATGGAAAGAGAAACAGGAGTAATTGAGGAACGACGAGGACATGAAGTGACCATGAGCGTCCATAAGTCATCACTTCAGCCATCACGTCTCACGCCTTTAGAGCAGGAGACAAAAAAGTGATTATGCTCAGGAACGAATCACATTTGCTTTTGACGAAATAGTTATTGTGTTCTGGTGCTCAGGCACGGGCTCATACAACAACTTTAGTCTTTCGCACCGTCTCGTGGGACGTAGTAGAAATAGCCTCATCAGTCCCAGTTAGCGCTTCAAACGAGCAGAACTGGTTCCTGACTGGACCACCATGTTGGCACATGGTGCATCGAGATGCAGAGTCAGATTGAGGAGTTTCCATTGACAGCTCCGCCAAGTGAACCAACCAGAGCTCACCACACTGCACTGGTGACTGGTGGTCTCTGGTTCGTGTTTCTCGCACATGGTGGCTGGATGGTCCTGTCAATTCAAGTCCTGCAATGAGCGAGAGGGGTCTCGTGGGGCTCAGCTACTTCCGGGAGCAAGACTCAAGCATGTCCGGCCTGGTCACTCCCTCACTCAGTCACTCACTCGCCCTTCCTCGTCACAAGAGTGGGAGACGGGATTGGTGAAGGGGGGACTCGGGTTTGGACGGGATCACGACGAACTTTCACCGCGATGTGATGGCTTCAATCATTTTCCTGAGCATGGGTTCTGGCTGGCACTCTCGCGGATCACATTCCATGATTCCCGCTTGGCCACACCTGAAAAACAAGCAATCCAGTTAGGAATCATCCCAAAGCCTTCTCGGTTGAGCATTTCTAGAATGCTGCTCCAAAGCTAGCTGTGCGACATTGGCCTTTCAAATCAGCCGTAGTCATGCGCTTACCTGCACTCCAAGCAGGGTCCAGACGTGTCGGTGACCAGTTGACCAGCATCGTAGTATTCCCCTTGGATTTCGCAGCCATGGCCGGAGCCACTGAGTCCAGGCGGGGCAGAACTGTGGTTGCTGTTTGTCTGTGAGATTTGATTGTGGTAGTAGGATGGCGGGAAGAGGGGAGCGGCAGTCGAGTTTCCGTTGCCCACAGGGCACTCGTAGCGCGGGCAGCAGAAGCCAGGAATCGGCTCCTCATAGCAGCCTGGGATTGGCGGCGGGCAGCTCTGTTGGAGACAAATGATGTCTCCTCGGAAGCAGAAGCAGAAGTCACAGGGGTCGTCCCTTGGGATTTGCTGGGCGGACATGTAGACCCGGGAGTCGAAGAGACAGGCTCCGTTCGAGGGTGCTGAAGGGGCTGAGCTGGAGGAGGGGAAGGGCCAGGCAGCAGGAGAGGCAGTGGTCGAGGTCGTGCTGAAGGTCACGGGGTACTTCAACGTGGTTCCATTCTGGCTGGTAGGCGTGGTGGCCATGGGAGTAGACGTTGGTCCGCTTTCCAGGTTGCTCTGTGCTGTGGAGCCAAGAGTCAAATCAAGCTCACTCGTGCCTACCGATGTCGCTGAACTCGGAAGGCCCTTCGGCGTGGTTGCATTAGTTGTCTGTGCTGCAGTGACGGATGTCACAGGCTCCGTGCTGCTGCTAATAATGTTCTCTCCTGTGACGAGAGTGGGTAAGTGCACTTCGTCGGACTGCGGAATTACCGTAGTGGCTTCCTTGCCTCTGCTCTCAGTGCTGAACAAGCTGGACTCAGTTGAGCTGTGAACTCTGTCTTGAGCTTCTTGACTCGTGACTAAGTTCGGGACGGTTCCTTCGGTTGAGAAGGCTTCTGGGATGACAGTGACCAAGGAGGCGGTGCTGACAGCCTGTACCGACTCGGGCGTCACAGTGATAGAATGATCCGTAGTATCTAAATGCATAGACAGAATATTACATAGGGACGACCAAGGAGCTCAGAGTGGGACTGTGCCGCATGGAGATTCCACACTAACGCAGTAGGATATTCTCATCCATGAATATAACCTTCTAATCATTTACCTGACCTTCACATTCCTCTGTCATATCGTTTAGAGCAAATCAATTTCGAGATTTAGGTTAAAAACTCAGAACCTCATCACTTCCCTGGCCGAGCCGGCACTTGAAGGTGCAATTTAGTGTGGAGAGCGCGAAGTGGAATTGCCAAAGAGAACTTACCATCGCAGTTGTATTTGGGGCAGCATTTGTTCTGGGTGTAGACGGGCTTGCAATCCCCAAATCCGCGTGGAGCAGCTGGGCAGTGGACGAGCAAGCAGTGAACAATGCTGTTCTGACAGGCACATGCGATTTGGCAGGGTGTGGACGGCGGAATGCGGGATCCGTTGGAGTAGGTCACTCCCTCGACGAAGCAGCTGCCCTCACCCGGAATCCGAGGGTAGGTTTGGGAGAGTGTAGTACTGCCAAACTGCTCGTCACTGACGCCGGCAGAAGTCTCCAGTTCGCTCGCGGGACTGGTGGCCCCAGCTGCACTTGTGGTCTGCACACTGGCAGTCGAGGTACTCTCGGTCATCTCGACCTGAGCAGGGGACGGACTCTGGCCACTCATGAGGTTCGCAGGTGCCGCTCCCGGCTGTCCTAAATCGCTGGACGTGTGCTCATGCAGGGTGCTAGTTGTCGTAGTGTGTGTAACTTCCACTCCAGTTGTTTGTTCCGTTCCTGGCATCTGCGTGAAGCTTTGAACGAGTGTTGGCGCTCCCTGTGGACTCACGGACTCTGCCATTGGTGAGGACGTGGAGGATTCCGCCACTTCTATTGTACTTGCTACAGTGCTTTGCTGCATTCCCATTGCCTTGATCTCATCGGGAGGTGCCACCTTCAAGGGCATGCCCTGCATGACGGACGTGGTTGAACCTTCCAGAATCTCCTCGCTTGCGACAGTCACTGCTGGTCCTTGAGAGGATTCGACAGCCATTGAGACAGCCGGAGTCGAAGACTCGGTGGCAGTTTGGAGTGGTTGAGCGGGGGTCTTGGCCTCTTGCGTGAGGTCCCCGTGGGCAAGAGTTGTTGTTTTGTATGAGGCTGTTGTCTCTTGATACTCCTGGTCCTTGTCCGTTGACGCCAGAGTGAACTGCTGAGATGCTTCTTGGGTGGTATTGAGCCCCTCCTGGGACGGAGCAAATGACTGGTTCCCGGTGGGTACCAATGTCGGCAGTGGCTTCTCTTCTTTCGGTGCTTCTGTTCCAGCTTCGGATGCCTCATCCATAGCCATCTGAGAGGGTTCCGTTGTGAAAATTGGCAGTAGTCCAGTCACGGGTCTGGATGTTACTGCCACCTCCGTAGCTGGAGGTTCCTCTGGCCTGGGCGCATGCGTGGCTTCCGACTCGGTACTCTCGCTTCCTGCAGTGGACGTCTCAGCTGTCTTGTGAACCTCCACCACCGCGTCGTGAGCTGGCTCCAGTGACCCTGGAAACACGGACTCTGTGGATTGGTCGGCTGCTGGACTGGGTTCCGATGACCCACCGCCAGACCCCTCCGACTCCGTCGTGCTCGAGAAGGCTCCTCCTGTGGAGACAGGAACTCCCTCAAGGTTCTGTGAGATCATTCCTGGCGCTGGACTCTGCTTCTCCGTCACCTGCTCCTCCTCCTGGACTGGCGTGGACTGTTTCGACTCCGAGGATCCTGGAGGAACCTCTGTGGGAGACTCTTGTCCAATGGGCTTCGATTCTTCTGTTGGCTCCTGGAGCCCACTTGGGGTTGACACTTCGGGTGCATGTTGAGAAGCAATTGGTGTTGGTTTAGAAGTGGCGTTTATCTCCGCTTGGAGCGTAGGTGTACCCACTTCTGGAACCCCTTCCATCGCTGCTTCAGTGGTTATCGACACACCCGTCAGCTCAGGGACCAATGAGATTCCGCTTTCTGTGGGCAGTGCTGTAGTCTTGTCCAGTGTAACTCCGACTGTGCTTGAGAATCCCACCAGTCCAACAGGAGAGCCGGTTGTCGCATGCAACGTGTCGTCTCCCATAGTTCCTTGTGCAGCTGGACTGCCTGTGGGTTGAAGTTCCAGACCGGGACTCGAGGTTTCTGTCACACCGGGCCCGCCTTCTTCTGAAGTTGTTGACAAGTCAGGAGCCAAGTGATCCGAAGCAGAGCTGGAACTGGGCACGGGAGCTTCTGTCCCAACTCCCGGACTGACCTCCTCTGTGGGCTTTGAGCTGGTCGTGACTTCCAGAGCTGGTCCTGCTCCTGTGGACTCCATCTCCGTCCCATCCTGAGAGACGAGTTCTGGAGCTTCTTCTGGAGACACGCTGGTTCTGGAGGCCTCCGTCAGCTCCACTGGTAACCTTGATGTGGTGCTGCTACTGATTGTCACACCAGTCCCGTCTACCACCTTCTCTCCAACGGTTGTTGATGATTCCTTCATGCCACCAGCCAACACAGAGGCGGTTGCTTTTGATTCGGCTGGGCTGGTGGATTCTGACGGCGCAGAACTTTCCGTAAATGCAACTAGGTTCTCCTTGCTCTCCTCTTCCGTGGTCACGCGTACAGGCTCGGCTGCTTGAACCAAGCTTTCTGTGCTTGTTTGGAAGGAGAAGGGTTGTGTTACTTCTTCTGGTCCAGCTGTGCGGTTGGACGTAGCCACAATGAGGCCATCACCTTCCAAGTCATTGGATTCGTCAGACGCATGCTCAGTGTGAGGCAGACTGGGTTCGGTCTGGCTAAGTGGCTTCTCTGTCTCCTCAGCCTTGTCAGTCTCAGCTGTTTGGTTCTGAAGCGGAAGGGGCGTGCTCATGGCTTGCTTCTCCGTACTCACCTCCAGGTCTGCTGCCGCCTGTTCGGAACTGCTCGTCGGTTTTGGCGTGTACGTTGCGGCTGGCTCGGCATAGCTCGTGGTCATCAGGGACTCCCCAGAGACAGCGTCTCCGCTCTCCACAAGGAACTCCTTGCTGGTAGACCCGCTGGTGGAAGACATGCCTGGTAGCTCTGAGACATTGAGTTGGGGAGCAATTTTGACTGAGCCTGCGACTGCGCCTACTTTGGGAGAGAGGATGCCTTCCACTTCGGTAGACGTGACCACTTCTGGGCTCTCTGAACTGCTGATGGGAACAGACGCCGAAATCAGTGAGCTTGGACCGGAAGTGGTGGCTTGATCTTTGGGAGGTTGGACATGCTCAGTTTCCAAGGCCTCTGTACTGTGTGAGCCGGGCTCCTCGGAAGACGCCTCATTGTCGGGTTCGTAGGGCAATGTAGTGAGTCTTGACGGCGTTTCTCTCTCGCTCTCCGTCACTCCTTCGTCGCTTAGGTCGGAAGGCAACGGGGAAAGCGTCACAGGCGTGTCCACTTCTGTCCTGTTCACATCGTTCAGTGGCTCCACAGAGCCAGCGGGTTGGACTGATGTGAGAAGCGAAGCACTGGTTGTTAGCTCAACTTCACCGCCTCCCTGTGGCTTCTGTGGCGAGAGGAGGTTCTGCGGCGGAGAGGAGGTTTGAATGCTGGAAGAGGCCTGCGTACTTTCAGGAATGGATTCTTCTGTTGTGTGAGGCTCCCCAGTCTCTTGTCCCATTCCCAACTCTCCCGGCTTCGTTTCGGCATCACTGGTCTTCTTGAGATCCTCTGTGGTAATGTCGAGATGAACTGTGGTGGCTTCGCTCAGGAGGTCCAAGATGGACTGGGTGGCCTTGTCGGACTCCGCTACGACGCCTGGTTCACTCAGTGGGCTAGTGGCAGTTTCCATGGGTCCCGAATCACTTCCGGATTTCTCGGTGACAGACATGCTTGTTTGCTTTGACTCGATCTCCTGTTCGGTCTGAGCCGAGTTGTCCTGTTGTCCATCGTGGAGGGACAAGCTGGTATTGTCCACAGGAAGGACCGTCGATTCCACTGAACTGATTTTGTCAGGAAGAACGGTAGAAGTTCCTAATCCAATTTTGATGCCCTCTAAATCTTGGTTAGAAGTTCCTTCGTATCGCTTGGTGCTTGTCTCAGTTTCTAACGGGACACTTGTGCCCTTCGTGGAGTCAGTGCCCTGCAGAAGACTGGGCGTGGTGAGCTCAGTTGAGATGCTCGTGCCAGGGAATATCACTTGTGACATGGACACATTGGGCTCAAGGGACGATGTCTCTGTGGACGAAGAAAATTGTTATTTAAATACTTGCTGGTGTTAAGCGAAGGACATTGAAACGAAGCCCAAGGGCACAAAGTTGAACTGAAGAAAAAAAGACAGAAGACAAGAGAGCAAGACGTACAGAAACAAAGAGTCTACATGCTAATACTTACATCTAATATTGCATCTATTATCGCATTTGTGATTGAAACTATGATGACATCTTTGATTGCATCTATGTATGATTAGAGGTGTCGCCCGTTGTCAGGCTTTGCCTACTGCATTATTATGTATTACTGAGTGATGTTTGAAGAGGTGTGTGTAAGTCGCTTGTTATTAGTTGTTGCAGTAAGATTAATTGGTTAAATGAATCCGTTTCTGTGCATGTGCGTATTACTGAACTAGACGAATCCCCGATCTACGATCGGAATAACAGGCTTGTGATTTTTGGCGGACAAACAAACACACACACACAC
>JAQFXY010000998.1:0-14074 GCA_034693865.1 Ceratophysella sigillata | reverse complement strand
CTGGAGGCTCGACTGGGCGAGTCAGGTGGTGTGGGAAGCGCGCGATAGGGCAGGGTTTAGGACCAGTATGGTCACAAATGTATTCCTGACTTTCAGCGGTTGACATATTTCGGAAATCTAACATAACCTCAATTAAACATTCAGATGAAATGTATACAGTCCGGGCTTACAACGGTGGTTATGTTAAATCTATATAGGTACGTAGATATAAAAAAAAACGTTGTATGTTGCCGGTTTTTATTTGTTTGTCAAACAACCCTAAGACTCTAAGCCACAACGTGAATAAGTGAATTGATGCACTGAATATTTCGGCAATGAATGTACGTATTTATATTAGAAATTAAACCAGCATTACGCGGCATTGGTTCAGTGGTTTGCACTACTTCGTGGTTGCTAGTTGGTTGTAGTTAGGATAAGATTTCAAAATACGTGTCAATAAACAGGTGCTTGGAAACTTTCTTCTTAAAGCTGTGTCTGTGCACCTAATACAGTATTCTCTGCTGCTACATTGAATTCCTAGCTTCGTACTCCAATTACGTACGTACATTAGCTACCTCGGTCAACTCAAGTGACATATTGATAAGGACATTCGTATCAGCATTTTCTCAAATGGCAGTTTGCTATATTATATGTACCATATCGAGTTGTGCCAAGCTGATTTTTTTCAAGAAGCATCATACTGAATAATACATTATATAACCTTTTCTACAACTACCACTTTCAAGGTTTAACTGAAAATCCTTTGTGACTCAGCTCGTTCCAGTTATTTTATGAATTTTTCTGAGAAAAATTGGTATAAATTGTTATAAATTGTTAAAAATCTTATATTTCAACGTTTCATTATGTGCAAAGTTCATGCTGAAGTCGAACCTGTAGCTGTATCCCACAATCAATCACCAATGATAAGCAAGCTCTCAATAAGGGATAAAGTATGCATGCGTTGCGCTGTAGTTCTTATGGAAGGCCGAAGAGTGTTCCTTTTTTCCCGTGACCCAACTCCAGCGTTTACGGGTTGTGTGGTATCGACGCAGGTAGGTGGAAAACGTCCTACGCCTAAATCTAGGCTTCAGAACATTTAAATACAATCTGTATCTATATCTAATAAAGTCAGGTATTCAAAGTCGACTAGTTAGTAAGAAAACGAAATTAAACCAATTATTTACCGGTAATACCATTCAGAATTAAAAAGTAGACATCCTAGAAATACCATACAAGTTATTGCGCTAATTACGTTTAAATCACGCGTGCAACCGTTGGCTTCAATCCTATTCAGAATTAGAATTACGTGAAGTTGAATGTCGTCTTCAACGGATCCCAACCCAAATTCAGTTTTGTCTTGCACAGGATATGAGTCAGACCATCCTGCTTACCTAAGCTGGCTTCCTTGCAGCGGCAGTGAAATCGTACGAAGCGCGAAGGGGCAGGAGGGAATCAGGCTCCATATGCTCATTCCATGTCAATTGTTCACCTTCATTTGTACCCGCCACTAAGCGACCGGTCAATTGCTCCCCGTCAATTGCACTCTATTAAATTCAAATTGGCCAACGGCCAGCGACCAGCTCGGTTGTAATTTCTGAAGTTAATATGCACATACACATGCTTTTAGTATTATTACGAAGGGTACGCTAACTCTTTGTTTCTCAAAAACCTAATTTACGAAGCTCCGAGTTTTCTCTGTTTAAATGTACTATTAAATCACTAGCCCGTGTATAAAGGGCATACGAAGAAGTTCCCGAAAAATTCCGTGTGATAAAAGTCCCATAGAAAAAGTTGATTTGCAGAAGTTCGCTCGTGTAAGCTTTTCCTATTGAAATCGACATTTGTACAAACCTAACCAATTTGTACTAACCAAACATAATCTAATTGGTCTAATATAGTGTATCCTACTGAACGTAAGCTGACAAAAGCTTAGTACAGTTTGGGGTCAAAGCGTTGAAACTTCTTCAGTGTTTCGCAACTTATATTCCACCAGAACCAGACGCGATAAAACTGAAATTATCCGCTAGCCCAAGCGATCTACGAGAATTGAGAAGGCGGAATTGTCATGGGCTGGCCTGTTCCGATTCTTGATCGAGATGGAGAGGGAGGTAAGGAAGGAAGTGAAGAGATGTATGAGACGTATCTGTGGAAAAAGACATCTGGAAGCTTTCCCTCTGTGTGCTAATGTTGATTTATCACTTTCCTTCCTCGCCGACCTAACCTATTTGATCCCTCACACCTATCCAGTCTCAGCTCAGGTCAGGACGGAACTGTGTATAAGCAGCAGAGAGAGGCTGGCTATATGTTCTGGCATGGAAAGAGCCTACATAGCGTCCTTCCTCCCAATGCATTACGTCTTCACTCAAATCAATCAATATCAAAACATGAGGAAACTTGTTTTTGTACAGCACTGGGTCGTCGTTTGGCTGAAGCTGGCTAGGGTTTGTAGTATAAGGAGTATTCATGATGCCCTCCACTGTTTCAGGCACAGAGAGAAAACTCGCATCATACTCTCCCAATCCATACATCATCACTTCACATTCCATTACTTTCTCCCTTCTTCCTTACACTCACACTTTCCACACAGGATTTATTGGAGCCGAGTGCCGAGCGGCCGGCTTCCTAGAACTCAGCTTGGCACAAGGCAACAAAGACGAGCCAAAGAGCATCGAAGAGGCCTCACCTATTGTTACCAGGCTTCTCAAGGTATTTCCCATTCCATATGCTCTCATCCATTTGACTACAGATGTTTTTACTTAATTAGTTGAGTGCCGAAAGTGACACGATGCTTCAAGTTTGAGAGGATTTTCCCAGGTTCTTCAATTCCTATTCTTATCGGACCATAAGGATGGAAAATACAATAGTTTTACGAGTTGTGGATTTCAATCTAATGCCATGCTACGGGCCTGGAAGGCAATGTTTTATGATTATTTAGAATCGAAACATCAAAAGTGGTAGGTATTTATTTGCAGTTAACGAGCATTTGAACAATATTAAAACTGTCTAGAATAAAAACAGATACTATTTAGGTTTATTTACTCTAACGTAGAAATCAAACCTAATAGAAATGCTTCTTACTGGGCCCAAATCTCAATCAATTCAATGATTTTCGAACCGAATATCGCCATTATCGTTACAATTGCAGCAATGCACGAGTTAATACAAAGCACTGAAACTGACACCGATTTAATTGCCCGAAATTCATGCATGCATCTATACAGCTTTGTTAAGACCGTTGATTTACTTTAGGTTAGACTGTTAGACACATGTTCGTTCATTCTTGCTTCAGCTGCTGACAGACGCTATGTTTCACCCTTGGAGTTTAGGGTTGTTTACTAAACTTCAAAACCCGACAGACTGTTGTATCGGTAGATATAAACACAGATTTAAACATTACCCTCTTTACACATTATAAGATAAGTACCGATTATTTCTCGGGTCACCAATGCAGCAGGAATGTAAGAAGAAGAAGCTAAAAACAAAATCAAGTATTCGATTGGCGGTACACCTTCCAGGAACTGTAGCAATTCGCTACATAAATTCATTTTGTAACTTGGAACGCGTGCGGCGACAAGTGGGCCTCGACAACTAAGCCAGCGACGATTGGGCCCGGGACAATTGGGCCAGCGACAATTGGGCCCATGCGACAATTGGGCCCTACGACAATTGGGCCTGCGAGAATTGGGCCCCTGCGACAATTTGGCCCTACGACAACTGGTCCACTAGCCTAGGAATCAATTATTGTGCTGTTCAATTCATTTTTTCATGTTAGGTTAGGCAAAACATCGCTTGTTGTATTGGAACTTGAAATAAGGAGTCACATCTGTACTACTGTCAAGTTAGGAAGTTATGGCTGAATAATCAATAATCGTACTCCATAAATAATTGCGTCTGAGTTGTATCTGTTGCTTTGCATGCAAAAAAGCATATTAAACAAATTCGTAAGCATAATTTGTCAGTGAGCAAATTGGAAAAGGTGATAAGTTCATATAGAGTTCTGGTGCAGCAGGTTCTACACGATAAATCAGAAATCTGTGGATAACTTTAACCTTAATAAGCACCTGTGTAAATAATTAAGCAGCTTATGACGAGTTGTCGTAAGGCCCAATTGTCGCTGGCCCAATTGTCGAGGCCCACTTCTCGCAGAATCCTTGGAACTTTAATATTTATGAATACTTATCTCGAGATAGAGGAAAAGGAAGAAAGGCGGCGCTGTAGACCGATGTTTCAGTAACATTCAGCAACCACGCACGCCACTCACGGACGGCTACTTCTGTGCAAGCTGTCTAAATCAAATACTATGGAAAAATAGTACATATATAGTAAAAGGGATATTCGTGTAATGACATATTTTAGACTGCGGGTGCATTGTCAACCAGCCTGTAGAAATAAGTGCTTAAAGACAGGGATAGAAGCGTTGAAGAAGGTGGGGATTCCCATTCTGGTTATATTTAGATGGAAGAAGTGGTGCATTGAAAATTGTTATTATAATAGTGACAGTGATGGGGTTGTGGGAAAGAGACAGGGAAATAAAACGGACTTTCCTTTTCCGCCTCAATGAATGAGCGTGAAAGTGAAAAGAAGATGATGAGAATACTAGAGGCACACAGATCTGGATCTGGATCTGCTACTCAGCTACTCAGCCAGTCACCCAATGCTCACAGCAGGCGAATTGAGCTGCTTCCTACACAGACACTCAACCAGCAACATCCCGTCTTCACTTACCCACAAAACAAAAATATATAATAAACCTGCCTTACAGCGGCTCAGACCAGAAAGGGCAGATACCCCTTTTCCAGGATCTACCAGGGTCGATCAGCTGATAAGGGCTAGGGAGGAACGTTTCGATGCCTCAGTTTTGCTTCCAATTTTTATAATTTATTTTAGTGAGGTCCAAAAACCGGAAGTTAGATGAATACGAATGATGTAAATTTAGCCGGAGGCATATGTTGAAAAGCTTTATGCCAATTAATTTCAATTTCAAATTCAAATAAGATTTATTCAAGAGTATTTTTCGCTTCAACTTACAAATGCACTACAAGTAATGGATCTGTCGTGTGACTAAAAATAGTCAGCAAATATCTAGAATGTCAACACACGCTGATCTCCCAGCCGTCGAAATCAAACTCCTTTGCGGTGACACAGTGGAAGCCACAAGAGAACTGCCAATGTAATCGGAGTCGACAATTGAAATGCCGTCCTCCCTTATTCATCTTTCTTAAGCCGGTCGATTTTTTGAGTAATTCTGGAATGACAACGCTTTACAAAAAGGTTTCCTATGAAAACGTTCCCACGCAAAAGTTTGACAGGATTTGATAGGTACTGTACACGCGGTGTTATGGCTCTCACTGTTATTGCGGCGCTGTCATTGTCCGCCCAGTTATTTTTCTCGATGTTATGACGTGCTACCGATAGTTTCGGCAAACCTAACCTCGCTTTAATATTAGAAATTCAATGACGCGCTATCTAACCATACCAATCTACAGTTTGACTTCAAGTGTTACTTTATGAGGGTACCTACTTTATTGAGGGCCCTTTTTTTGCCGTGTCATCAAGTATCCATGCTTTTCCACGTTCCATTATCCACGTCATGTCAAAATGTACATTTTAGAAATGTAAATGACATATTTATGTCTGCGAAGCTTTTCTTTGTCCTAATAGTAAAGTCCAGGTCGTTAAATAGATTTGTTCGGAAACCACTTTTCTCAATATTATATGTTTCATTGGCCGTTTTCATATTGACCAACCGAAGTGAAATATAAATAAACTACACAGTGCTCCCACAGTCCCACAGTGCAAGAAAAAATAATTCTGTGAAACATAATAGTATGTTAAAAATACATAAATAAATATATGTACAGTAGGTTTTGCAGTTGTGCCGTCTGCGAGCTCCTGAGCTTCATTCAGGTAATTCAAATGTACAAAGGTCATTTCATAAGCCTCTCCTGGTCTAAAATGATTGAGAGTGAAACGAATCCAAGTGGTAAATAAATGGAAAGCGAATTCTTTCCCCATTACATCCAGCTCCTATTCAAGCCCAGCCCGCTGAAGCTGACCAGATTCATTCACTTCACTTCTCAGCCAAATTCCTCACCTTTCTTCACCGTACCACATGAAATATTGCTCGGCTACTCGAGTATACAAGAAATAGAAAGCTGATTTATGAAGCCTTTATGTACCTAAACATGCACTTCAATTCATTTCTCATAAAAATACCATGAAATATTTCTACTTGAACTAATCGGAAGATGTATGGACGGTCGTTTCTGTTTCCCTGCACGGAACTCAGCGTACCTTCCTTTTTCTAAAGTCAACTGTTTACCAATATACACAGCTGCTCACACACAAGTTGTCCGGTCAGGCACTCAACGGCGAAGAAATCGGCGGAGTCGATTTTGCCGTTTTCATCTCTATATTTGATGTTTGTAGTTTTGGATCATAATCCTTATTAATTGCCCAACAGGTTGTGAGAAGATTTTGTTAGCAAAACGTATAAACCATTATTGAAATAGTTTTAATCAGATTTGTATTTTATTAGCGACACAGTACCAGAACTGTGAATTCAATATTCCATCTTCATGACACTGACTTGATTGCCCTTATCCATTAGGCACCCGATTTTTATTCGGTAGTTTTGATGTTTACTGTAGCTGTTTACTGTAACTTTTTAACAGAGAACATTTTTGAAGAGACATCTTGGAAGAATTTCCAAAGATAAGGAAACTTTACTTCACGCACGGCACTTTGTGTCATTCTTCGCAAAATTGTCAAAAATGCTGCAGTCAATGCGAGATTGAGTTATCTCCAATCCAAAATAACCGAACTACAAAGACTGAACGTTTGACTTTTGTGTTCATTTTTGCGATTGCGACGCGTTTCCTAATTCTTTATCAGGTTCGTTTGCGATGCCTATATCACTCAGTATTTTTACTAATTAGTGTTAAAATACATAAATAAAACTACGTATAGTAGCGCACAGCTTAATAAGTATTCTAAAGTACTAAAATGTACTTTAATGTACTAAGTAAAAGGCAATATGTCCTCACAAATTAAAAAAAAGTAAAATGAGGAAGCCCAAATGTAAGAAAATAACGAATAAATTCAAAAAAGCAAAAATGATCAACGGTTGAACGCTGGAACACAAGAAATCAGTAAACCATAGGTTTCTCCAGTGGTGGCAGTCGTGTTTTTGTCAATCTGACCGATAAGCTTGTAAGTATTAGGCGGAAGGGAGACCTGATCCTTCCTGTTCTGGATCCGCTCATAGACAAGCTGGTATGGTGTTGTTGGGAGAGACGAGGAAGATGGTTAATGGGAGGAAAGGGAGGGTGTGAAGTGAAAGGCTGAGATGGGGCGGATAAGGCGAGGGAGCGGAGAAAGCAGCACGGCGGGTGAGTCTTTATTTCGGCCTCTCAAGGAAGCAGGGAGAATCTGCACTACTACGGCGAAACTCAGTAACGCGAAACTTACATTATTTCTCAAGTTGGCCCAAACGACTTTCACTTTCCAAATCGAGGACGCAGTGTTGCCAGATCAGTCAGACAACAATATTCAAATATTCATTCATATATACATAACTGCTTGCTTCCCATTACAAATATCATACACAGTGTCGAACAGAAGAAAAGACAGTCAAAACTAATTGAACTGTGTTAAGTAAATATATTCTGAAATAAAAACCAATTATGCTCAATACATCTTCAGCTAAAATACAACCCAAGAGAGAAAATTATACGTTTCATTTAAAATATAAATATAAGATTGAGGTAAAGGTAAAACCGGAATAAAACGAATCAAAAATAATTAGAAGCATTAAATTTAATAACAATATTTCTCCTGCTTATATGTGTTACCCTGTCTCAAGGGTCTAGAATTAACAATACAGTGTTGTCCAGTCGTTTCATAACTGTTGCCACGGATAGCCCTGATCTATGTTAGCATAGCATAATAGCCGGAAACAGTTGGTAATATGAGCTGGCATCACTCCATCCTCGATTTGGAAAATGAAAGGCTTTTTCGCCTTAGTGAAGAAATATTTCAGCTTCGCCTTACTGAGTTTCGC
The DNA here is from genome assembly GCA_034693865.1 of Ceratophysella sigillata. NCBI lineage: Eukaryota > Metazoa > Arthropoda > Collembola > Poduromorpha > Hypogastruridae > Ceratophysella > Ceratophysella sigillata. The sequence continues at coordinate 6,033 of JAQFXY010000998.1, read as the reverse complement.
CGCTGTGAGGCTCAGTGGAAAGCAGAGCTCGAGATGCCAGAAGATGCTCTTAACTTAACTTGGTGGATGGATTTCTCTTCGGTCTAAATGTTCCTTTTTTCCTCTTGCTCAAAATAAACTCATTCATTATTGGACGTTCCCATCTTCGGCCTGTCGAGCTGGCAAATTACTTCCCGTCTACTTCTGAAGTAAAGTGCGGAGGTGCTCTTAGTGAGAACAAGCGTGCACCACATGATGGTCATGAATGATTTGGAGAAGAGAAATGACATGGCAAATGGACAGGCATGCACCTGGTCCAAACTCTCCACAAACATTTCTAATTAGTGAGCAACCCATTCAATTATTAATGGCTCACTTCAGAACAAAAATCAATTTACATTCAGTGGCTCAAAAAGCTTCCACGGGCGGAACCATGGTGGTTTGGTTCCTGTAAGACCAAAAGTCAGTCTGCAATACCGAGCTTCTTGGGTAAAAGCAAGATTTAGTAATGGGGAAGGGTTGGTTGGTCCAATCATTTCGGCTTTGTGCGTAAGGTTAAATTGGACACTCTTTTGGCTCTGGATTTAGAATTTACTGCTTAAAAATGATTTTGATAAATAAATTCAAATACAGTTATTACAAAACGATAATATAGCATAAATTGCGTTTCTGAAATATCCTGGCATCAAACTATATATGAATAAGTTCAAACGGCAGGACGCTATAGCTGCTAAAACAATCTCCGCTAATAAGGTGCCGCTAAAACAATAGTCCCTAGTCCCTTTCATTAGATGCTATGACATGGAAGTGTTGAAACTGCTATTGAGCCAAACCAAAATCTTCAAACGTTACTGACTACTTCCTTAAGGAAGAAAGACAAAAATTAAATCCCGGCATTATCTACTTTTGAGTATTTAAAATACTTCATGATTTAATTGAGAATTCGGATTAGTAATTAGTTTCACTTACTTACTGCTAGTATTTTCAATATTAGACTTTAATAAAGAAGCTTCGCAATACATAAAAAGCTACTATTGAAATTCATTGAGTCGTGAATATTGTAGAAGTCATGGTCAGGAAGAGTTTGTTGCCAGAAACTGGAAGCGTTAAGCTGAGCCTGTTCTTCTGGTACAAGAAAAGAAGCGAAGAGTAAACACTTAAATATTTGACAAAAGTTGTGTCTCAACCACACTCCAGCCAGACCAAATGGAAGAATGGGAAACGGAAGGGACAGATACATTTATTTTTCATGAATGAAGAAGAGGCTTGACTGATCCGTGACTACTAATTTCCTGCCTCTCCCAACTTTTCCTCCATGGGCAAGAGAGTCCCTATGCCCGGCTTTCCAATACTAATCTCGAGTATTCTCCCACTTCTCACTGACTGTCAATTGTCAACTTGTCCGTTTCCTTCCCAGCCCAGCACCACTTAACATCCAACAAGCTCTCCCAAGGAAGAAACGGCCAGGGACGAACAAGGAACAACACACTCAAACTCAACTCTGGGAAAACTACGTCTCCAGACACTTTTCTTACCTCCAACTAAACCGCTTCTACGACAATTCACAGTGGCCAAATTCAGAGTTGTCCCAGTTAAAAGTATTAATCAGAAAAAATTCATAGCTGGACAATTTAAAGTCCCTCGAGCACATTCTACTAGAGTATAAACCGCCCAATTTTTACTTTGTCAATTGATGTCCGGTTTTTAAGTTTGGTGTAAAACTCTAAGTATCAAGATGAGAATTTATCATAGTAGCTGAACGTGCAGGATTGAACGGTTCAAAATTGACATGTTTCTAACCTGCAGAAAGGTTAACAATTCTGTAGTTTACTACTCGTATATTCATGTTAATGTTTGAAATTGGTGGTCTATTTACGAAGGACCTTATCATCGGTTGGATGCATTCCACTGATTCTTGGGCTGCTAGTACCTACTAATTTTTTAATCCTCATCATTACTATATCCAAACCCAAATATTAAAAAAAGCCAATCAACTAAAATTAGCAGGTTAAAAATGCCGAAGAAAGGAAACCAACTAGAGCTGCATAAGAAGTTATTGGAAAAATAAGAGAGATAATGATTGTAAATATAATATTTAGCAGCTTATTAAGTTGTATGAACTCAAAAATTGTGTAGATTGAGTGGAAATATTAATTTACAATTGGTTTGAAACTAAAAGTTACTAAAAATTGTTAAATATGGCTTAGATTGAAAGTTAGCAACGTGGGAATTCGGCAGTATGAATTGTCGAGTTACGATTAACCAACTAAACTATGCTATGCACACTCCGAATTGGGACGGAGTTAAGAGAGTGACACTCTGACAGCTTCAGCACAGCTCTTCGCTTCTCAACGAGTCCCGCTACGCCCAAATTGTCAAGCTTCTCAGATCTGGGCTACGACGAGGTGGAGGACAATGTCTTCTTTTCTTCACTATGTAAAATACTCACTTCATAACAGAATTGGGGAAGAATATCCTGGCACAGAACTTAAATCTTTAATAAGACTTCTATCAGAACCTAATTGCATTCACGATTTGAGCTGGGCTGGGGATAAATGTCACTGCAATAAATTCTTTGCTAAACTCCTTCAATTCATGTACTTAGATTTATTTAAACTTGCTTAGTTGCAAAAAATTATTGCTCGTCTTAGCTGTGTTTAGTTTTCCGTGCTTCTGTGAAAATACGTGAAAATACACGAGTAAAAAATAACCAAGATACACTAGATGGGTGTTCTGATATGTTGCAGGTAAATCACTACCAAAATCGCTGCGAAATATTAAAGAATGGCAAAGTGAGGTCATGGGAAAAACGGGAAAATCCATCGTATATGATCGCGGGTCGGGTCGTACTTATACTTGTAACTCTGTTTTCCACACGAGACAAGCTCGGGTCGCCCTATTTTGAACACTAGACGGTTTAAGGTCGAACAGGATTGATCAAGGTTCTTAAGGCGGATATTACGGGTCAGGTTGTCAAAAAAAAAATGGCAAAATAAGTTCCGGATCGGGTCGGGTGTCCCAAACTAAACGTATACATAGTTGTATGTAGATACTAGTAGTAGGCGCCTCAACTCTAAGCCCGGAATATTTACCTGCAAGGAGCTTTACGCTCCAGCTACATGCAATCATGTGAATGAGTGGAAACGGAAAAAGCAGAAGCTTATTTGGTGATTACCACATAGGACGGAAAATAGAATGAAATCTGCCTTGATGTTGTAAGACGTGAATATCTGAATATGTAGGAATCGGGTCTTTGAAGAATTTGGCTCATTAGTTTGTAAATATGTGTGCTGGAGAGATATTATTTTGAGGGATATTTTAGCATTTGTTTGTGGCTGGGTGGAAGTGAGTGGATGGCGAGAGGAAGTTTGGGCTTGAGTTTGGAAGGAGGGAAACCTGCTCATGCCAGCTGATTTATCATCAATGGAGATTGGGACAGATGTGAAAAGTGCGTCAGTTGGAAGAATTTGATGACCTCAAACATCATTTCCCTCTCGTCTCAAGAAAAGCAGAGACAGAGAGGAAAGAACTTAGGACAACTTTATTCTTTATTTCACTTCTTCTGTCTCCCTCTGATCCGTCCAATGGAGCACAGTTCTCACAAGAGGTGTAATAAGGATAAGTAGGTCTCCATACACAGGAACTCAGATCAGATCCGGATCCAGGCTTCGGCCAAGGCGGCCAGAGCAGGCCTGGAGTTTCAGCTCAGTCTTAGGATGGACGGTTTGATTAGCAAAAACTTCAAAAACCATGAAAAATCCAAAACCGGTTGGAACGGCAAACAGCATTTTGTAGCGTTGTGAAGGTATTTACTAGAGCTTCATTGGATTTTGTATTTTACTTTCTTAATGATTTACCATGTTCTAATAAACATCCTTGAATAGATTAACTTATTTTTTATTGTTATTTTTAACCGACTTTTTGATATTTTAAAGCCGAAAAAATTCCGGTATGGCCATTCGGACCGTTGCAATCCAACTATGGAACCGAATCTATATATACAGGCACTTTTTAGAAAAATATATACGCTCCTTTATTCAGGCTAAGCATTGAAAAACATTAATGATTTAACAGAAATACAACAAATAGGTCAAAATATAAGTTGGGAAAATTATAGACTGTTATGAGTTCAAAGCAGAATATACCTAATTATTGCAAAACATGCAAATCCATGGTAAAATTGTCTTACTCAGTGGTTTTAGGGAAACTTTCACCGAGAGAAAGTTTGCTGCAAAAAAACTCTCCAACATCGCCAACCTCTAGTATTACGTACTTAATCTAGGAACGTAGATATTAAAAATAACTGGAAATAGATATTCAAACCAACAATACGATAAGATCATAACCTAGATGTAAGATCACCAAAAGTAACTGAAAATAGTCTGACCAAAATGTTCGTATCCCTCAAAGGGTCAACAGGAAACTTATAAGATGAAATTTTCACAGAATGAAATCAAGCTAAAGCTGTTTCATAAGATTTGAATAACAGAGTAAAAGCAAGATACTGCCTTATTGAGCCCGGACTTACGCGGCGTATCGGTTTCAGCCGATTTTTGCCTAGTATAGAAAAAGCGGTAGAACCGCCCCTGGTTGTTTCCGCAGAGAAAGCAGGGGCCATTGCATTGACACGGAGGAAGCAGCAGGATTAGCATCATTGGAAATGGAGGAATAGGCGCTTGTGTGGAGCTTGGGTCTGAGCAATAATCATAATAGCCCAGTGTACGCCTCGTTGCCCTTCAGTCAAGAAGATGTGAGACAATCTCATTTCCTTGTTTCCTACTTTCCACGTTCTGTGGGGATCCTTCAACCTCAAGCTGGAGGCTTCATCAAAGACGGCAGGTTTACAATTCTGCTAGTTGGCCCTCAGCTACGCCTTACACAAATCCCTCTTGACAAATAACAGGAAACTAGACTGGGGTATTCAGATTCCAAAAACAGGGAGGCATTAGTACTGCACGAGTGTGATGCTGGAATGAGATCAGACTTTTGGAATCCTGTACCGAAATGCTGAATGGGTTTTTCTACGTAGTTTCACACCTTAAGAGCCGGTGTGGTTTCATACTGCGCGCCCTGCTTTAGTAATATTGTACATACATGTTAGAATATGGAGAAAGTGTAATCCTCTCACTTGAGTCAACCACTTGACCTAGAATCATGCCCCATACGGCTTTGGAAAGCTGGCATTCCAGAGAACAAAAGTTCAATTATGAACACTAAGTTTTATTTTTATTTTTACTGTTTCTGCAGGCGCTGGAATCCTATGTATCTTTTTCTGTGGGTAATACATAAGACAATATTAATTTAAGAGATAACCGAAAGTTTTTTTGTCTGGAAGATCAGCTTTCAACGACGTATTACTGTAGGTCTACTGTACCCAGACAACGGGCTCAAACGTCTTGCATATTCTAACATGCGGTATCTGGGCTAAGATAAACTTGGCATGAGATCTCCATTTCAAAATGATTTATTTACCTAATTGTTGTGCGCGTAATTCAAAGGTTTTGCATTGACATGAGGAGATAATTACTAAATACAATAATTTGTCAATTAAATTTTAATTTTATAACAATTAACAAATGGATTTGTTCAATAATCTGAATAAGTGTGATGCAGGTTGCACTCAGCTCCTTATTGATTGGCTATTTTATTACGGAGCAACATAGAAGTTGGTTTGCTGTGTATTTTGCTATTCAACTTTTGTGCAGGTTCCAATAAGTATCTGATGTTGGGGTCGAGGTCGCGGCACAGGTGGGGAAGGTCTTTCACCGGGTCGGCTTGGCAGGCGAAAGTTTGAAGGCGGGGGTTGAACAGCATTTTCCACACATGCCAACCCTTGGCAGCATTGCTGAACTTGGAACGAAGAGGTGGCTGGATGATTTGAAATGCACTCATCGTAACCTTCAGTTAGGCACCGATTGGCTCGATCGTACTAGCATAAAATATCATAAATGTAACATTAGCATATGCATGTGCACTACCCGATCAACACGGCCTTGATGGGTTTGTGCTGGCATCGTGAAAGCGCGCTGGGTTAGGACTGGCAAATAATTGTCC
>JAQFXY010000997.1:0-14084 GCA_034693865.1 Ceratophysella sigillata | reverse complement strand
AAAGTAGTTTTACCCGACCCGAGACGGGTACCCGACCCGATCCGACCCGAAATACCCGACCCGAGCTCGACCCCTACTACATAGTACACTAAACTATGAAATCATTCAGCCCAGCGTACGAGGGTCATTTCATTGATATTGTGTTGAATATTGTTGGGACTGTCTAATCTCCGGCTTAGCAAGACTATCAGGCCTAGAAATGCTGGGATTGATAGAGGTTAGTAAGTCTGGAGAATATCAGACAGAAGCATTAGAAAGCGAATATTGAATGGCCTTTCGCTGCTAAGGAGAAAGCCGTTTCACCGTACACGATACCATGGGTTTTCAGCATTTGCCTGATGCAAGGGGCTAGCTGATCTTTTAGTTACACACCGATTTTGCTTATGCCGAAATCACTACGCAATGAAATTCTAGGCGTCATTTCCAAATTGTATTCTAACTCGAGGTTAGAGTAAACTCGGAATATTTCTACTAAAAAAGGTATTGCAAATCCGAAGCTTAGGTGGGAAACGCGTATCAAGGTCAAAGGTCACTACTACGTGGAGGAGTAGATTTTTCTAAATATATATGGAAAAGCTATAAATGAAATCAAAAGGTTCAAAATTAATGAAATGACCCTTGTACGAGCAAAAACCATGTACCATTTTATACTGGACATCAGAATGACGCTATTGATTCTGATAAGCGTAACCCATATAACTCCGAAACTCGTTTTTTGTGTTATATTCCATCCTAAGTTACACACACTTCCATTTCCAATTGCACACAACATGTAGAGCATATCTCATTTCTGAGGCCTTGAATTATCCAAGGTTCTGATCAAACATTATAAGGACGATTATGTCACACAATCTTTGTGTGACTTAACACCAGCCGTCTCTCCCTGGACTGAACAAACTGCGTCTTTAGTGTCTAGCTCAACGGGCTTAGAGTTTAATTCAATTTGTGTTTGCTTTATAAAATACATTTTAGTTTCAGCAATTAAGACAGTAATCGTGTTTAATCAGTGTTGAAGCCTAGGATGAAGCTCTTCCTCTCAACCGCAGTATTGCTAGTGACAGTTCTAAGCACTGGCGATGCAGTGGCAAGTCGTAAAAGAATCCTGTTTCTCACCGCTCTGTCCTTCAGAAGTGAAAATGAAATGTTTTATCCGTTAATCAACGAGCTGGAAGCACGCGGACATGAAATCACAGTGGTTACTTCGGACCCAGCGTCTCCATCGAAAATCCGGAGCAAGAACGTAACCCAAATTCTCCCGTTTTCTTACAGTGCGTTGATGGAGGGCTACGATAAGTCTGCATTTGATCCATATAGGCCCATGGATTGGGTATTCTTCGATGTAACTCCATTTCTAAAATTCTGTAACAGAGTATTTGAGAATGAAGAATTTAAGGAAAAGGTGCTGAAGAGGAAATTTGACATGGTGGTAGTAAATGTGTTACTCAATCAGTGTTTCTACGGTTTGGCGTACAAGGACCAGGCTTCCCTGGTTCTCTTGCAAACATTTCCAATGAGTAACACTATGCTGGGGGAACTAGGATCGTATGCTCCGACCTCCATTGTTCCATTTTACCTTTCAAGTTTTGGATACGACATGAATTTGTTGGAGAGAACAATGAATTTTCTAGCAGATTGGGTATTCTTGGCTTTTAACGAGCTGGTAAACATCCCGCCAGCTGAAGCCGTGTACCGAAAATACCTTGGACAGCATTTACCAGGTATCAGGGAGATTCACAGAAATACCAGCTTAGTTCTTCTCAATACCAACCCACTTGCAACACCCATGCGACCGATGATGCCGGATATTGTGGAAGTTGGCGGTCTACATTGCCGTGCCCCGAAGCCGCTTCGAAAGGTACCTACTTCTAGAACTACACGAATAATCTCTAGAACTAAACGAATTTAATTCGATAACATTATATTTAAGACACAACACACAACCCGTATATTTCCCCGTTAGGATATCGAAGACTTCGTTGCAGGAGCTGAGCATGGATTTATATATTTTAGTCTCGGAACCGTTGCCTCGTCTAATGAGATGCCGAAGGATATACAAGACAAGCTAATGCACGTATTCAACAAGCTCAAGCAAAGAGTATTGTGGAAATCAGGGTCAGAAACACAGGGCGTTATTCGATCCAACGTGTACTTGAAGAACTTTTTCCCACAACAAGATCTACTTGGTAATACCAAAATACAAATATTATTTTATTACTGTTCTTACCAACGGAACACATAATATTTTTATGAATTTCAGGACACAAAAACATTCGTCTTTATATTTCACACGGTGGATTGTTTGGGACGCTAGAATCAATTTACCACGGTGTGCCAGTACTTGGAATGCCCTTATATTTTGATCAGATGGCTAATGTACAAAATGCGGTGAGCAAGGGATATGCCCTTCAAGCTGATTTGAGGAATATCGACGAAAAGTCTTTGGAGGATTCTATAAATAAGTTAATTGAGGATCAAAGGTATTGAAATGACAATTGTACACATTGTGAACAGTGTCAATTCTTAAGAGGCTATTCGGTATGTTCTAAAGTTATCTTCCTTGTTTATACAACAGGTTTAAGAAGCGTGCTAAGGAGATGTCCGAATTTTTCAAAGACGAACTTAAAAATCCAGTGGAAAGAGCTGTGTTCAATATCGAGCGTGTTCTGAAACACAGAAATATGTTAGAATTCAGAACCACTAACGCAAGGAAGTTCAATTTTCTACAATTCCATTCCTTGGATGTAATAGGCTTCTTGTTCTTAGTAGCCTTAGCACTTCTCCTTATTTCTAAAACATTGATTACTTTTACGTTTTTAAAAATTAAGCAATGCTTTATGGATTCTAGTAAAGCTCGTTTATATAAAAACAAGAAAACGAAGTAATAAAACCGTTTTATGGTATCGAGCGTATTTATATTTGATTTATATTCGATGAAGTGTTTGCGAGTGTGTCCTAAGTAAATAATCAGTATAAACTGATATGAAACGTAAACCTACAAGTACATTATAAGCGTATTAGCTATTAGCATATTAGCAGATCTGTTGACATTATCCTATTCTTTAATGTTGTACAATACACATGCGAATATAGGAATATGTATTAACATAGCCATACATTTAATATGACATATGAGTTAACTTACGCAATGTACTAGCATAGCCGTTTAGTTTCACGCAACGATATGGATGAACATAATATTATTCTTTAATTAAATGTACTCGATGTTGGAACATAGGGTATATTCATTTGTAATTTTTCGTTTTTTGAAGATGGCCCTAGTCTAGGGCCGGTTTCTGATCGATGGAGCCATCATCGGCCCTGTGCTTGACTCAATATTTTTTGTTGCGGCCCCGACCCATGCACAATCAGGGCCTCATCAAATCGGCCTCGGCACGGACAAATTGGGGGCGGTGGTGGCGTGCTGTAGTACCGCACGATGCCAGTGACTCCATCGGCCCATTAAACGCCGCAGCTTTAAGGATCAACCACCTTTAATACTACTGATACTAATCTGTGCATACAATATATTCATATATATATATTGTGAAAAGAACCCATTGTTTTAAGTCCTGTCGCTTGACAGTGATTCAAATCTTTACTCGATAAAATACGTCAAAAAGTTATTCAATAACACGGTTGGGATTCTTCATGATGTTCACATTCAATTTTTCATTCATATTCAATTCAAAGATCCAGACAGACTATATTTAAAGAAGTTCACTCAAGTTTGTGCTTACAGTTTGACTTTTAGCTGAGTTTACAAGGCAATCCTGCGTATTGACCGGTGATTGAATGGGTGAAATGCTCTATCTCGCAGCCGCAGTATTGCTAGGGACAATTCTGAGCGTCAGGGTTGCAGTGGCTAACCCTAAACGGATCCTGTTTGTCACCGCTCTTTCGTTCAGGAGTGAAAATGAAATGTTTTACCCATTGATAAACGAGCTGGGAGCACGCGGACATGAAATCACAGTGATAACTTCCGATCCGGCTTCTCCATCGAAAATCCGGAACCATAATGTCACCCAAATTCTCCCTCTTACCTATAATGAGATCATGGCAGGGCTTGACGAGAGTGTATTTAATCCAACCGGAATCATGGATAGTGTATTCATGGATAATACTCCGTTCCTAAAATTTTGTGACATAGTATATGAAAATGAAGAATTTAAGGAAAAGGTGCTGAAGACGAAATTCGACATGGTGATAATAACTGTGTTTATAAGTCAGTGTTTTTATGGATTGGCACACAAGGATCAGGCATCCCTAGTTCTCCTACAATCATTCCCAATGAGCAACTACATGCTGCGAGATCTAGGATCGTTTGCTCCGACCTCAATTGTACCATATTCCCTATCCAGTTTTGGACATGAAATGAATTTCTGGGAAAGGACGTTAAACTTTATAGCAGACTGGACGTCTTTAGCCATTCATGAGCTAGTTGATGTCCCGGCATCCGAAGCCATGTATCGGAAACACCTTGGTCAGCATATTCCAAGTGTTAGAGAGATTCACAGAAATGTCAGCTTGGTTCTTCTCAATACGGATCCCCTGGCAACATACATGCGTCCAGTAATGCCGGATGTAATTGAAGTTGGCGGTCTGCATTGCCGTGCCCCGAACCCACTTCCAAAGGTACCTCTAGAATTAACATGTGCCCATCTCTAGAACTAACAGAATTGAATTTGATACGCTGTGAGACACAAATCCGTCTTTAGGATATCGAAGACTTCGTTGCAGGAGCTGAGCACGGATTTATATACTTTAGTCTCGGAACCGTTGCTTCGTCTAATGCGATGCCGACGGATGTACAAGACAAGCTAATGCGGGTATTCAACAAGCTCAAGCAAAGAGTTTTATGGAAATCGGGATCAGAGACATATGGCGTCATCCGAGCTAACGTGTTTTTGAAAAACTTTTTCCCACAACAAGATCTACTTGGTAGTACCAGAATATAAATATTACTGGTCTTGCCAACACAACACAAATTTTGATGAATTTCAGGACACAAAAATATTCGTCTGTTTATCTCACACGGTGGATTATTTGGGATGCTTGAATCGATTTACCATGGTGTGCCTGTACTTGGAATGCCCTTATTCTTTGATCAGATGTCTAACATACAAAATGCTGTCAGCAAAGGACAAGCCCTGCAAGCTGATTTGATGAATATCGATGAAAAGTCTTTGGAAGATACTATAAATAAGTTGATTACAGATCAAAGGTACCTACGGTGTTTCTGCACTCTACATATGGCGATCCTTGACATGCTTTCAAGGGCTATATTTATGTTTACAGGTTTAAGCAGCGTGCCACAGAGATATCCAAGTTTTTCCAGAACGTTTTGAACAACCCACTGGAACGCGCTGTGTTCAATATAGAACGTGTTCTTAAATACAGAAATATACTAGAATTTAGAACCACCAACGCCAGAAAGCTCAATATTATACAATTTCATTCCTTGGATGTTACAGTCTTCTTGCTCTTCTTAATCCTACTGCTTCTTATTATTGCGAAAAGCATGATTACTTTTGTACTTGTAACAATTAAAAAATGCTATATCGGTTCCAGTAAGACTCAAGTGGACAAGAATAATAAAAGCATGTAATTTATGCTATGAAGGATTGGATTTAGCGATAGAAGTTTTCGCTAATGATGATTTTGAGGTTTTTAATTTAGTATATTTCAGTTTCTTGTTGTTGTTTGAGTCTTAAGTTCTTCACGACGAATGTTGTTTTCTCATCTATTTTAAAACGGAATACATAAATACTTCATTTTAGAATTGCGAGTTCTGAGCGTCGATTTAAGACCTGATTTGATTCTGAGTAGATATATCCAGAACGGATTAAACATGATAAATAAATTGTACAGAGCAGAAGTACGGATTTCGTACAAGGAATTGTTTTGATCTGTAACCGGCCACCAAACTACTCTACAAGGATCACAGTGAACTACTATTCCCAGCAAACCTCAAAGTCGGAACTTAAACCTGAATAAACGAAACACACAATCCAAATTAAGCTGAAAGAAAACCATGAAACTTTACCAAACAATTACAGCTTCGGCTGTCCGCTCATGGGAGTGGAGGGAAGAGCTCTCCGAAGAGAAAATAGCGCTCCGCTTCGGCTATAATGGGCCGGAGAGCTCACCGTGCTCTCCGCTCCACCCGAGTACGGAGAGCAAAGAAGCTCTTCCCTCCGGAACTCGGAGAGCAAAGCTGGCGTGTGAGCGGCGAAAAGTACAGAAAAATTACGGTACGAGTGAGAGAACTGGACAGGCGGTCTGCTACTGTTGTGCAGGTTATCCAGCAAATTCCATGTACTCTACATGCTACAAGTTCCGGAAAAGTGGTGCCGTTTGGGTCTGCTGTAGGTTTTCTAGTCGAGAGTCAGAAGAAGTATGCTCAAAATCCGGTAACGACGGACTTGAGAGGAAAACCTCTGTTCACATGCTATTCAAGGGAACACGGGTTGATACTATGAAATGCTTGCGGCTCAAAGTACAGAAATGTATGTCAAATCCAACTAACGGGTTTTAGAATACAAGGGTCGAGTTTGGGTTGGAATTTAACGCAATATCAACTACTCCCAATTAGGGCTCCCACAACCGACCGGTAATTCATTCTTCGGTAAAATCGGTAATTGACACGTCGGTTTACCGGAATTTACAGATAGTTAATACATTACTGAAAAGCTTCAACTCAACATCAAATGCATCTGAAAGTAGACATATATTGGGTGTTAGTTGTGTCTGTGTGTTGCGTCAGAGACTCTACGTCTCTACTCTACTCCCAATGTTAAAGTGCGGTTTCAAAGGTTTCAAACTCGGATTCCTGTTGACCACGAAGCATGTACATAGTTTCCGAGTTCTACTGCTCAATTCATGTAGTTAGCTACTTGGTTCCAGTCCAACTGGATCAAAGGTGCTTGCGGGATCGAATACTGCTGCAGGTACTTTTCCGTGTCTTGCACTGTATTAATTATAATGTGGTAATCCAAACTCGTGTCAATAAAATTGTCCAGCTAATAGGTACAAATTTTCAATAAAAGGTTTTATTAATGTAGTAGTGATTTCATTGCATGATTTGAGCTGAAGATAAATTACGAATTGGAAGTAAGTGTTCGATATACATAATGTTTAATAATAGATTGAGAAAGTACAGCTGTCAAGAAACGCTTTTCTAAAAATTAAGAATAGTTGTATATTCTAGATATTGTAAATTCAAGCTCACAACTCAATGTACGTATAACGTGCAAGGGAAGGTACCTACACATTACATGATTTATTGGTACGAATGCATAGCTGGAAGATGTTGTGGCTGTCTGTATGTAGCTTAAGTTGAATTTGGAAATGAAATATGAACATAATTTTCTTGACACAGGAGCTTCAGCAAATTCTGGGCCAATTCCGATTAGTGTTCTTCTAAACGGTGGAACGATCTGAAAAATTCAAAGAACGACAAAAACTGTAGTTTTCCTAAAAACAAGTGTTTCAAAATACAACCGTTCGTATACCATAGTTAGGTGAATACCTAACCTAATAGATTAATAAGTCTTGCCACAGTAAATTCTTGTTTCGAGCTCCAAATATTGTCGTATCGTAAAATTTAAGTATTAGTGCTTTGCTTACATGGAATATTGCTTCTTGGCTTTGGAATACGCAAAGCCTGGCGCTGGCGATGCGTAGTGCAGCATTTATTGAGGCAAGTGACCAGGTTGATCATGATTCCAATGAATCCACATGCAGCCAGGGTGAGAAGCATCATGATAAAGTACTTCTCATTCTGAGTAGTATCACTAAACAGATTTCCACGTCTATCGTAACCACCGAGCAGGCCAGTTCTATTGGCTCCTCTACGAGACAACCAAAAACAAAATATTGCTCAAATTAGTTCCTTCCTTTAAAAAACGTAAAACAAAAGGTTAACCAACACCTAAAATGCACTGAGATTGTTTGACACAAGAGTGGGGCATTATTGGTTTGAACTCTGCTGTATGCTGTACCCGTACTATGAACACACATGTGCTATATTTTTGACCCGCTGACATGGGTCAACTGCTGGATATATGGAAATATAACATTCCAGAGAACAAAAGTTTCAGTTTCTAGTTGATGTGGGAGAACGAATATTACCAAATTATATTAAAGTTACTGTTTCTACATACATGTCTATTGTCGGACCTGGAACTTTTTCGTTTTCAGAAATTCCAACTTTTCAGCTATGTATCTAGCCTGACTCTCCGTCAGGGTTGACCGTTGACCTAGGAATTCGTTCTACGTGTCTGGTTTTGAGGTAAATTCTCCTTAGCCTGAACGTGAAACATAGCGTCTCTGAAAGGTAGACACTGAAGCAAGAATTGACGTAGGTATATTGTAATTTAAGCGTTTACTAACTGGACCAGGACCCATATTTATTCATTTAAATCTCGTAGAGAAAAATTGACATATTAGGAACATAAATGTACAACTTAGAAGCAACAGCCCCATAAATGGGAATTACAGTTGCATGATTTTACCTTAACTTATCTTTAATTCTATCCTAGTTCAGTAATTTACACTTATTCGTCTGTCGCTTGTTCTTAATGTGAATAAATTATAAACTTACGGATACGGAGACTCGGTACGATAAAACTTTCCGTGAGCCTGAGCAGAGATCATTATGACGAGAAGAGCTACTTTGAAGAAAGCCATGGTTGTTGAGATGGGATAAACTCGGATAAGAATGTAATTTTGTATTTTTGCTTATGATAAGGTTTTGGAGAGAGTTATGATTTTTGGAGGAGCAGACACAACAAATTAGGAGCTTGGGTAGAATGGAACTGGGTGCGGAGAAAATGGAGCCGGGTTTTATAAACTTCGCAAAGACTGGTCCCTGACGCTTTGGGTAGCAGTGGCCAGCGGGTTGATCGGCCAATATATCTTTAAATGAATTAGCATCAAGCTATCATAGCAATCGTAGGTGGGGTGTGCGATTGGAGGATTTTGGATTGAACGATGCACAGAATGCCAATCATATAAAAACCATCATGAATGAATGAACTCTTGATCTGGAGAAAGACAGGCGAAACGACGTGCAGGGTGCTCCACTTAGTAATCCTACGACGCTTTTATTTACAATCTTCGACATTCCTGGTGGAACAATAAGAGTGGAATTTAGAAGGAAATGTGTTTATCACTGAAATTGGGGAAAAAGATTAATGCTGAATTTCTGTACACGGCAATTGCTTCGAAACTTGTGTTCATGATACAATTGCGTAACCTTCTCGAGTAGGAAAATACCAATCTTCCATAAAATTAGGAAATTAGGCCTTTTCTGTCAGGTTGCTAACATATGAAGTACAGGCTAAGGCCCACACGTTATACACCCAAGTGAAAATTTTCAGCTAACTTTTAGCCATAGAACTTAACGAAGCACGACTAAATTAAGCAAAGGAAAGTTTTTGGGCTCATTTATTTTTAAGTTGAAGTGTCAGATTCAGTTCATACCTTTCATACAAACTGCACATTATTGTATTTACCATGAGTGTTTACCATTAAATTATGTTCTCCATGTATGTTTACCTTAAAGTCCCAAATCCTTACTTCAAGACTATTTAGAATACATGCAGCTTGACCGGTCAAAGTTCCGAAGTCACTAAATATTATGACAGATAAAAGATGGAATTGGCCGAGTATTACAATATTTAATCTAATAATTCATGTTGTATTGTACATAGATTCCGCTGCTTGTTCGTATTGTATGTTAGTTGCAAGCCAAAGAAACTCAATTTACGTTTATTGATTTGATAGTAATTGTAAGTAGAACACATTATTCAGCAGAATATCGAATTCACAAGAACAAGATGCTATCGTGCTGTTCGTGGGACGTCCTGTACCATTTTGAACTCAACCAGGCATGCATGGATACACAGAATTACTCACTGAATCATTCTCGCCTTGGACCAAAGTGAACTAAGTGTCATGTTCTAAATTCCAGTCCCCGAACAACTGCATACTGACTAGGGCTGCCAAAATGTCAATCCCGGAGTTTTGGGATTTCGGCCTTTTTCACACGGATTATGATTCTGAGTCGGAATCCTGAGACAAAAACATATGGGAAAATTGGTTGTTGTAGTACAAATTTTAGCTATTTCAGCTATAGTTTCATAATTACTTCAAAATAACATTAAATTAACCATCTTATAAGCATTCTGAAAGCAAATAAAAACTTTGTGTACATGATTTCCATGAAAATCTAACATACTATTTCAATTACCAATGTCACTTTCCATAGTTATTGAAATAGTTGTCGCATATTTGCCAATTAACACCACTGCTAATACGATCTGGATCCCATGACCGGGATCGGGTAAATTTCAGGATTTGAATCCCGGTATAGAAAACTGGACGGGATTGACAGCCCTTATACAGATACGGACGGAATGTGAACTTTGCGAACATTGAACCATAGCTGCAGACCAGTGGCCTGCACCTGCAAAATCGCGTGAGCATCGAATTATTAATATTATGTCTAGCGCAAGACAATAAAACATTGGTTTTCCCTTTGACATTGGCACTGGAAGAGTTCATCACTATCCCACATGTATCGTATTACGCATTACAAGTTAAATTTAATTAACTATTAGTGCCAAGTGCCAAGTCCCAAATCAGAAGCATTGCCAGGCGAAAATAACATTTCAGAAAATTGGTCATAGAGTGAAAATCCATTGAACAATTGATTCGAGGTTGAATAAATACCGAGAAAACAATGTGTTTACTTAGTTCATGGGTTTTATGTATTAAGTACCTACTTACAAGTCAAAAAATACGCAAAATCGTGAAACATGTCTGAGTTTTTTTTAGCTGTACAAGTATTGTTTACCTACTAAACGTAAAAAGACTGTTGTAATATAAATGCATTTAAAAAGCTCCCTGAAGTCCAGCAAGTAAAGGGGTACAAGCCAAAAGCCAAGCCGTACAAATAAACACATACAACCCGTAATCAGAATTTTTAGCAATTAGCTATGTCTAGTCTAGTCAACATAGTCAACAACTTACACGAAGTATACTATATCATGTCCTCCTGCCCCATCCGATGCATATCACCGTACCATTGTTCCTTCACTGCGTTTCAATACCCAGAATTTTAAAATCCTTGGCTTGGCTGGGCTTGAAAGCCTGAAAGGTAATTATTTTGACATCATCGTCGTATGCAAAAGGTATTATATGTTCTATTTGTGGTTTAAGCATATCATTCAACTGGGAGTTGATATTTAAAATACTTGATCCCATAATTGGGGAAGCGTTCTAAGAAATATATACATAGATTAACTTTAGAATGCCAAAACGTTTCTAAGATTATTTTTCGGGACACCAGAATGGACTCCGGCTGAGCTGCGGCGTAGTATTGTTAGTGTGTATGGGTATACTGCTGCTTGGGATTGGAAACGCTTGGCTATTTTCTTCCTGAAAAGGATCAAAAAGTTGAAAAAACGCGATCTTTGTGCCTTTCTACAAATAACATTTGATCTTTTCCAAACCTGCATTGAACAGCGGGGTTAAATCATGAACTACTTATATTTTGTCAATGGAAGAATTCTGTAAAGCTTGCAGTAACCAAGAATAGGACACGCCTGATGCAATTTTACATTATTTAGAAAAGACACATGCTATGGTATTATATTCATATAAGTCCAGATTTTTGCAATTTAGCGGTTTTAGCAGAGCAATTACTTTTGTCTGTAATTCATAAGTACGTATATCCTTTGCTGAGGAGACAATAGATCAATAAAACGAATGATAGACTCATTAATCACAGCTCGTTTTTCAATCATAAGTTTCTCAATGCAATCGCTTCAAACTGCGGTATGCAAGCAGACAGACGCGTAGAGTAATATGGCCAAGTAATTGATCCGGTGATCTTTGCTGTAACCAAATAGGCGAGACATGTAGCTCTCCCACGCTTTGCGTCGCAATTGCGAGAGGTGAAAATATACTGGACTTTAAACTAGACGTAACAGTAAATACGATGAGTTGACAAGAATGCAAATCATCTTCGAATCATATTGGGTCGCTTTCCTGGCTAGTGCAGGTCTACAGAATACTGTATCTCTCAAATCAATATCGAACCTTCAAATAGTGGATTTTTATGGTGATATACAAAAAGACATACTATGCTAAGCTATGAAAATAAAAATTTTGCACTGGAGAACCTAATTCTGCGATGATCAGCAACTAGTGGTTAAAATTTAATTGCATTATTGGATTTTATTATATCTGAACCGAAGTTCAACCAAACCCTTTTCTAAATAAAAAATTACCAAAGTTTGGGTCTGCATAATACCAGTTCTGCTCATAGTAATTGGGGTTTCGTAAAATAATTTCCAATGCCAGCCGGCATCAACCGTTTACAGGTAAGAGCAGGTAACTCATCGGGTTGTGTTCCGGTATCCCGTTACGTTCTGCAAATGTATTCCTATCGAGACTTAGATTGTGCAATATTAGCAAATGCCACTGGACAAATGAACTCCTCCTTTCATGCATTGTTAGCGTCATCATATTTCTTAATAAAAATTATAACCTGAAACATGCATCCTGCCAGTCTCGACTGGAACAACTAGCGGGCGTAATTTCCATATAAATTCGTGTCCCAGAGACGGGAAAATGCCTCAACTATTTATTATTATCCGTGCTTTATTGACCGTCCTTCTCTTCGTAAAATCATCTTGTACTTCCCTGTCAATCAGCAATAAAACAGAATGAGCCAAAAACTCCTGACATCACTAATTAAATACTACAAAATTAATATAATCTCGAAACTCGTCCAAATTGCCTGCCTGACATTTTCATTCCACGACAGCATATTGTGGAGCCTGTTACGTGGCATATTATGCGAAATAGTAGATACAAATGGGAAATTAGGTACCGTATGTTGTATGTATACAGACAGAATAGTTCGAGATGTTTATATTGTGTGGAACTCACTTGAGCCACATTTCTTTAGGTATTTCAAACAGAGTCAGAGTCATGTGGACAGGAGAACAATACTTGCTGTTACAAGACGCCTCAACAGGTCTCAAGTACAGATATATGTAGCAAAAACTTATTCAATTTATTTGCAACAAAGCTGAGCAGACCAGAGGGAAGACCAGGACAATTCTGGAAACCGTCCAAGCAGAGCAATTATTTTCAGGAAGAAACTCTTCAGCGACTAGTACGGCGTAGCAGGTAGTATTCCACGTCGAGTGCAGGTATCGCAGAGCTCTACATACATATATTCATTTTCCTCTCCAGAAATTCACAGTAGCCACCATTAGCGTGGCCGTAGTAGGTAGCAGTCATAATTGAGTCTTCAAATCATTTCCTCCAGTTTTCTCATATATCTGAGAAGATGATGAGCGGAGGTCAGACCATCATTGGAACCGGGCATCGGGGCATGATGAACGGTGGACAGACAATCGTGGCCAAATACCCGCAGAAGACCATGGTTATCGGCGGAACGGAAGTAACATACGGTGGCGGGATCATGAGTGGGCCTGGAGTTGAAGCGAGTATGGCAAACACTTTTAGGAAGCCTGCCAACGCAGCAGAACCACGTGGGAGTACCGGAACTGGATATCGACGGGCCAGGAATGCAGAGCACACTCCGAAAGAACCACGAAAGATCATCACGGCAGCGGAAGTGATTGCTGGAGCTGGCCTGACCCGCTGTGCTAACGATGTGAATGCTGCACAGCGGAATATGAGGGCATGGGAAATGAGCATGTATGGGCCGAGCAAGCCTAGGCCGAGTAAGCCCTGTGCAAGCACAGGTGGCGGTAAGTATAGTACCGTTTATACTGACCCATTTGGCCAAAAAAAAACTCCGAATTCGAAGCTCTCATTGGTTCCAGTAGGCCCAAGTCATCCAGTCGAAATGGTAAATGCATTTCGGCGAGGAATGCCCATTCAAATTGGATCTGTTGTACGGAAACTCTCCATAGAAACCTCGGAGTCTACGGAAGGCAAGTTTATGTATTTTACATTACTTACTTACTAGCGAATCCGTCGCCTCCGGCTTCTGCTAACCGCGAATTTAATCACTACAAAACGAATGGCGGCCATCAATC
>JAQFXY010000996.1:0-14085 GCA_034693865.1 Ceratophysella sigillata | reverse complement strand
AGAAAGTAGTTTGGGAAAAAGTTTTCTATATAAAGACAATTTGCTCTGCATTACCAAGCACGTCCTGAGAGGAAAAGTACTCCCTTTTTGGAGCGCCATCTGAGATTCCTCATACACACTAGAACCCTCCTATAGGTGAAAATAGTGAATCACATCATAGGCTTTATCCACAACTTTGTCACAATAGAGAGTGAGAGCCGCCGTAACAACGTAGCAAGGAAATGTAGCTTATTCAACGAGTAAATATCAAATGTAACCTATATTTAATTCAACCGAAATCTGATGACCTGAAGCCTGACTCACTATTTTTACCTATAACAAGCTTATTTAGTTTGTGGTGTATGTATTTATGTACGTAGGCATGCATCTTTTTTTCTGTCGATGACGGGCCCAAAACACGTTTAAGGTAAATATTTCCGTGCAAGTTGTAACCAGTTCAGTTACACGGAGCAGTGCTCGGCACTGATTAATTGGGCCAGCTAGTATTAGGTCTGAATGCCGCAATCGGTATTATTTAAACAGTGTGTTTTGACCAACGACTCTCACAGTTGGACCAGACTAACCAACGTGTATTGTTAATGCTAATGCTAGTGGGTGCATGGTGCATTGTTACTGGGAATCGGGAATAGTATCACTCAAAGTAATCAGCATGACTGAAGGTGAAACATTTACAATTGTTACCGAGGGAAGCCAGAACAAGGAGCAACAAGAGAGCGAAAGTGCAGCGTTTGATCGTTTCGTAGCTGAAGGTTCCCTTGTCCACGGAGATCATGAGATTCGACATGAGGACATCACATTTGACTGGGTGGATCCGGATTTGATTAGAGAAGGACAACGATATTTTAGGTATGACGTAGCAATATTTGAAGATGCACGGCTGAACTACGTGGTACTATTAATTTTTAAAAAATGTTTTGATTTATTCACAGAGAAAACTTTTTCGCATGTTTGTTTTCCGCCCACATTGGGCTCCTCATGGTACTATCCATACCTAGAAACGCTGGTCCTTTACTGCAAACTGGATACTTCCTCGATAAGAAAAAGTGCATGAAACGATTGGCATCAAACGTTTACTATGCGAAGACCTGGGTGGAGAGTGACTTATTCGAAACTGCGTCAACGGGTTCACAAGCTTTTTACGGCGTCAGGAGAATTCACGCAAATGTTTCGAAAAAATTCAATCGACAAGCACCATCTCCCGACATAGAGGAATTGAGTGAGAAGAATTCGAAACTCTTGGATGCTGTGCACAAGGATCTTGCCTCCGAAAATGATGTCCGTGCTCCACTTGATTTGATTTTCGACTTTCATCCCGAAAATCCAATAACTCAGATGGACATGGGCAACGCCCTGTGTCCTTTTTACATGTTCTTAATTTTCTTTTCAAACCAATTTGGTGCAAAGGATGACCAGAAAGGACTCCAAGGTTTTGTGCACATCTGGGCTGTAATTGGGAAAGCTGCTTGGCATTGAGGACAGATTCAATCCGGCTCTGCACTCTTGGAGTTGGAAAGACAAAGATTTCCACAGAAGAATTCTAGAAGAAATACATTTTGCCAGTTTCAGGCATTGTGACAAGCACACAATGGCTATGTGGGAAACATCTGCTGCAGCTTTCCGTCGCCTTACTTTGTATCCTTTCCTTTCAACCGCAAGCGTGATATATTTCATGGTGAATGATATAGCCTTGCAAGGGAAACAAGGGGGACCACACGTCTATGAGATCATGTCAAAAGTTGATTGGATTGGATATAAACTGACAACAATAATGATGCGAACTGTGGGGAGTGTCTGGATTTTTAGAATTTGCATGAATGCTCTGGCACGACTCATTGTAAACGTCTTGGCTAAAATATATATGTAACTCGCTATTTTAAATCTACTGTACGTCACAAAATATTCCAGCTCTTTGGATTCCTTGCAGTCTGCTGGGACTATGTATTTGGGTAAAATCAATTTGCATAATTTAGACAAATGCCGATGTTATAACTCAACCATATTGCAGATAATGAATTTATTTGTAAAGCAATTGCTTCGATGCTCCTTGTGCAGTCTTTTGAATTACAAGGTCCAGTATTCTTATGTTTGGAACATCTCTTTGACTGATTCAGCGGAATAACGGAAAACAGTAAACGCGTTTATTACAACCGGGTTTAGATTTAGTTTATCAAGTTTTGCTGAGGTTCTGATTGGATTTTTCGGATTAATTGTAATTCTTTTAACCTTATGATATGTCAATTTCAAATGTTTGTGAGATCATTCGAACATACTTACATAGCTTAATCGATATAAAAAAATACTGTTTTGAAAATCGGACTCTACATAACATATCGAGAATTGCGTTGGTAGGAAACTTTGTAACAATAGAGAGTGTGAGTCGTTGTAAAAACGTAGTAAGGAAATGTAGCTTATTCAAAAAGTAAATGGTTATTGTAACCAATACTTAAGTCAACCACAATCTGATTACCTGTAGCCTTATCTGACACACTATTTTCACTTACAACGAGCTTATTTATTTCGTGTTGTATGTGTTTATGTGCGTAAGCATGCATCGTTTTTTCTGTCAATGTTTTCATTCTGCTTCTGATTCTGATTATTTTTTATAAATTCAGTAATGACGGGTTTGAAACACTTTCATATTTTCGTGCAAGTTGTAACCAGTTCTTGTGCTTGGCACTGATTTTGGGGCCAGCTAGTATTCTTATGACATGCTTAGGGTTTGCAAATTACCGGTAACATTGATTTACGTGACCGTTACCGGTAACGTGACCGGTAACGTTACCAGTCACGTTAAACACGTATAGAAAACGGATTCTATTTGTATTATTATTATTATATAGTATTTGTATGTTATTATATATAATAATATAATCATTAGCACTTATTCAACCAGAAAATAAAGTACTTATTAAATTCTTATTTTCACTTGGTATTCGTACTTCATAGATTTAGATTTAGATTTTATTGTTTAATTTGGTTCTTACATAGGCTTTAAAGCCATTAACACATAGATTAGATGGATATTTATGAAGCAGGTCGTGATAATTCGTTGCAAGGTACTTATATGTGGCTCATTGTTTCGAAATACCCCGGCTAACTACCTACGAATTTGATCAATGAAGTCAATGATGCAGTTCTATGCGAAGAACGTCATAAGAACTTGGAAGATGAGAGTGCGGGTGTTCCAGTAAAGATAACCTAACATTATTTAACTAACTGCTGCACTTTTTACAGTATTGTCCTTAGTAGCTGTAGCTGTGTATACTCAATCAATCAACCAATCAATATGTTTTATTTGACATGGCCGCATCAAGTGAGTAATGGAATAAGTTCACTGAATTTATAAATTAAAGCTTAAAGCTAACTTAAAAACTCTTTTAATAAGTTCTAATTAAATAATTGCTAAAAATGTTACTTAACTTTACTTAACTTTATTTTCCTTAACTTAAGAGCAGATGAGATATAAATAAAGAGGCTTTTGCAGTAGGTACTCAAAATTTATATTTGGTTTCACGAGAAGAGCAGTAGATGTTTCACAGCAAACTGGCATTAGGAGTTTCAGTTAGTAGCTGTGTATAGTTATATTCATTAACTTAGGTTATGTTAGGTCTCCGGAACTCCCACGCTCTTATGACATGGAACCGTTTTATAAGCGAGGATTTTGCTCACAATTGAATTTGGACTAGGTTGCTACGATTTATGTAGGTATTTCATTATTATTTTACGTTGATTTCTTGGGAATTTTAGTAACTAAAAGTGATTTTTTTAAATTACCGGTATCATTCAATATTACCGTTACCGTTACCGTTACTTACCGTTACCATTACCGTTACCGTTACCGTTACTTACCGTTACCATTACCGTTACCGTTACCGTTACTTACCGTTACCATTACCGTTACCATTACCGTTACCGTTACCCGATTGAAAACCCTAGACATGCTACGTGTCCGATCTGATTAAAAATTTGAATAGAGATTTGCCTGGTTTGATAGTTATTGTTATGCGGTACTTAACTCTCAAAATAACAAACTAATAATAACAATAGTACACTAAATCGGGGAAATTAGTACCTTTTTTTTAAAGAATGAACAATCGGGGAGAACCAGTGTTGACTGTTGATGGCTTTATTTTAAGTAGGGTAGTAACTCATTTTGGAGAGGTAATTAAACAGCAGTAGTAACCTGTTTCTTTCAAATATCAAACTGTGGCTTATGTTTAAATTCAAGAAAACAAAGTAATTGTGTAGTGTGATAAAGTTAAAGTTTTGTAAATAAGTAATTACGATATTTACTCTCCCGTTTTACAAGAATACTACGAGCTAGATAGTTCAAATAATTAAATTCAACATGTCCGTCAATTGCTTAGCTACAACTGTCTGCTTCGAGCACACGAGGGCTCTGATGTCTTGAGTCACTTCATTTCGCAGTTCGGTCACGGCCAAACATGACAAATCTTCAAGATTCATTTCTTCGTAGAGCTCCAGCATTTCATTAACTTCGTTTTCGTCCATGTTCGGTCCAATGGATTCTCTTATGCGTCGTTTTTGATTTGGATTAGCCTTGCAAATGGCCTGGAAAAGAAACCAAGAGAGAGCTCCCTTTCCTATGTCAGCTGCGCAATTCTTCCTGTCTTGAACAACTTGATGCAAGTAGCCCAATTTGAAGCAAATGTTTTTTGCATCCAGAACTATTGAATTCTCATGGATACCGGCAAGGCTCATGGCAAGTGCCAGTGGAAGATAGTACGATTCGTAGCTTACTTGGTACTTGACAATTGCTTCATGTCGACTCGGATTCAGATAATTAAGCTCCATCTTTACATCCGTATGCCGTTGCAAACCTACAGCACACATTTGTATCATGTAAACCTTCAGCGAACTGAATCACAATTTGGTTAAGAGTCGCATTCTTCTCATTTTCGTTCGGTTTGCAAATATAAAATACGTAAGTACGTAATTGTGTAATCTTGACGCGAGCGATGCATATAGACGTCTGAGGCAGAGCCAGTTCATGAAATGAAATATATGTAGCTCAGTTATTACACAGAAATACCGGCTACCGGCTCGTGCTATAAAATGTATAGTAGAAGCTTAACTGATTCTAAGTTTTTGACCCATGAGAGATGCCACAGGATAAGTCAAAATGTGGAAATGGGTCATTCAAGTAAGGTGTCATTCGAAAGCTCTTTTACCTGTGGATTTTGACTATGCTGTCTACATGACCCACGACCTCTCGAGATCACATTTTAGGGGGTCAAAATGTTTTGTGATGCTGGGTGTAATCTACATGCAACGAGCTTTTAAATGAAACCTTACATGGTTTGATATCAATTTTGACCATCTGATCTTTTGGCCTGCCTTGTCGTCTTTCGTGGGTCAAAAACGCATCGGTGAAGCGTGAGGCTTTGACTATATACTATATTACACTATCACCATACAAAATTTTATCAACATATCTCGAGCCGGCGTTTGGGAGGGTTAATTTGAGCCTTGTCTTCTGCGGTTCTGGTCATCCGTTGTGTTTTTACCCCAAAACAGGTTGTACAATTTGAACTTTTATTATTGTATGAATTCGCATGTATTGATATTGGTTGTTCTCACCAAATCCGAAAGCCAAAAATAGCTGAGTTTCATGGAAAAGGTTGAGCAGGTTCGCGTAGCAGTCTTCATCCTGGAAGAATTCTTTGAGAACGTAGTACATGGCTCCAATCAGAAGCACGGCGTCGTTGAAAGCCAAAGGACCCAGATTTTCTTTAACATGCCAGGCTGGGTTGCCACGCCACTCCTGAACATCTCCAACTAAACTGGCGCTCATTACAACCGATGCGTAAAACTGGAATTTAAAGTTACCGTCCCATTCTGTTTAATAAAGGCTCTCTTTCAAAGTTGTGTCAACTGGGAGAAACAAATAAGCATGCATGTGCCTCCTGAAGTGTTCTAAACTGTAGCAATAACTAAATAACTTACAATTTCAGCGCACCATCCAAGTATACAGGCCTTCTCTAACTTTTCTTCGCTGATAGCACGGCCATCCATTATATTTTTATAAGCTGAAACTGTGGCGAGACCTCTGGGAATAAGAGAAACTGTTAGTTATTTATGGTTTTTACCAAATTCTAAAAACGGATTAATATTTAAAATTTAGAAACCTCAACGGCTCTCCATTCGGTACATTGCTCTCCATAACTTTAGAGAGCCATGCGTTTATTTCATTCATGTCCCCATGATCAGGATGCGAAGTTACGCTTTCGACAATTTTTGACAATAAGCTCCAGTATATTTTCTCATCTTTAGATCCCAACTTCCCTGGGATGGGAACCCAGTCTGCACCTACCGAAATGGTTTGATAGTATTTTTCCTTGTTAGACATGGGACGCTCGGAATATGCAAATTTCATTTGCAGGCGAATGCCGAAGTCAGTGTTGTCACCGGGTAATTCGCAAAAACAATATCAATGGTATTTTGAAAATATTGAAAATAAGTTAAACATTAAATAAGTTATTCCGAGTGAGAATGTTTAGACTTCACTAGGGTTTAACTACCATCTTCTGGTTTAAATATTGAGCTTAAATAGGCTTAGATCGTGTTTTTGAAATAAATTCTAATCGTCGCTTTGCCTTATGAGAATTACTTGGTTTGTGAAATTCCATAATTTATTTTTCCTAATAATATGATATCAGTGCAACGTACAATTGCATTGATTTATTATGGGGTTTCTACAACAGATATTACTAGATACCCAACGCTTTACAGTTCATAGTGTTTATTATTGGTGTTTGATGATGGTGAGAACATTTACCACGGTTTGTTAGTATTGCTCAACGTAGTCAAAAATATGATAAATAAAAATGATGCAATACGCTCATAGAACCAGAAGTTTACTTGTTTATGTAGTCAGTGGTCAGTGTTAAACATTTTGATTGAGGGCGCATCCAAAAGTCCGTATTGCCGTATATAGTTATTACTATGTAGGCAATAAATACTTAGAGGTCTGACCAAATATTAACTGTCTATCTATAAAACACGCCATAATTCGTCCCATAAGCTCATTGAACACCTCTATAAAAATCATTTCCGAAGTGGTTCACGTTAAAACCGACACAATAGTATAGTCCCTTTTCATAAAATCGTTCCTTTGTCTGTTCTCTATATCCTCCAAAACAACTAGGCGGATTTGAATGACCAATAGCTTAAAATTTTTCTAATTTTTGGGGTCAGTCCGTAGGGGGGTTTTGGTTGACCTCTGACACGCGGAATTTTGAACCCGGGTCAACCCTATGTCAAAGTTTTGCACTTTTTTTTAAAGTTGAATATCAAATGAACGCCTATGACCTACAGATTACAAGTATACCATTGTGCCAATAATTGACCATTCGTTTGACCCCAGGAGGTCAAAATGTGACTTTGAGTTTTTATTCGCAATTCGTGTTACTGCGGGTATCAGAATCACGAGGAACCTCGTCTTAGCTTCAACTGACCCTTATTTTTACCGCCAAGGGCGCCGAAGGGTCAAAAATACACCCAGCTTTTAAACCAGAAAGGTCTTATGGGATGCCCATGTCTGTTTGTCGGTCCGTCTGTCTGTCTGTCCGTCCGTCACGTAATAAATACACCCACCTGGTACTTAAACGTGTGTTAAAATAAAAGTTTCAAAAATTAGCACCATTTTATATAGGTTCATAGATCCATGACCCCTAGAACTTTGACCTTGGGTCAAATTAGTTCCCATGCTAAACGGATGTCGAGTAGGAATTCTCTGTTCAGGTTTTCGTTAGCCATTCGTACATTATCCGTTTCTACCCGAATGGGAACGAGAGGTCTGTGCCGCTAAAAATAAGCATAAAAATAAGCTAAAAATTGGCACTCATTTAGGGACTAATGTTAGCCATCGCATGATGGTTTTGATTTTTTAATTTTCGCATTACACTTTCTAACATAAAATAAATTTCAGAAATATAAGGGTGAGATACCGTATCTCGTCCTTAAATAGAATCCTGAGGTCTTTGGTCCAATTAAGGGCCTTGACAAAGCTCTGGAAGTAGTCCAAAAGTCCCATACATTTAATTGATATGTAAGATACAAAATATAACTAAACCATAATTGGACCTGTGACCTCATCCTTTCTACCCGAATCGTAGATCGGGTGACTCGCTCGTGACAAAATAAGATTTGGCGTTCGCTTAAAGTTGCTGCACAGAAAAAGTACCGTGCTTGCCTCCTCATTCCGTATCCGTATCCGTATTCCCTGACAAATGTACTTAATCGAGATGGATATGATCTTAGAAGATCCTCGAACGGAACAAATCTGCATCACTTTTCATTGCATCCAAATTACTAGGCAATTTCGCAAAAACTTAATTAGAAAATCTCTTTCCGGGTATTCGATTCTGAACCATGTTTTCCAGAATCGAACCGAGACGGCATTAAGGTCGGGCAAGGTTTTAGGCCACTAACTAGATATTAGAAAAATAGTCAGCATTTGTATCACGCGAATGCTGATGAACCTATCGTATCCAGTGATAATCTGGCTTTTACAAAAAAATCACGATGAAGACTGGAAATCGAGATTCTTCTTACAATTCGCTTAGATTCTTGAATCTAAAGCTCTCGACAAGAAACTCTACAAAAACTGACTGCATGAATATTTCTGCCCGATGTTTTCCAGGACCTAACCTCTATCAATCCCTGTATCGTTCACATTATTTCCAGCTTGGTTTCATAAGCCAAATATACGGACTTATCAACAAGGCCAGAAATTTTTGGTGCAACCCTCGCACTAATAAAAATAAGTATTTATTTTTGTACTACTCGGATATAATCTTTACGTTATTTTGAACTTAATTTTCATGAATAATTCTAGTGTTCTCGATATCTCGACCATATAAGTGATGAAAACAAATCTGGTTTGGATGTACTATGATTTCTGAAACCTTGCAAGTTGTAAGTAATAATTTCATATTTAATATTACATATCGTAGATAGTTGTTTTACTTGTTTTCTACTTTTCCCACAGATACTCCAGATATGGAAATTAATAAGTAAATATCTTGGAATATTGGAATTTTTGTAAATTAAACTTTCCAGATTTTTCTTAACCCTTCATTCACCAAGGTTAATCTTTACATATTTAGTGAAGAAATCAGAATTCTGAACTGTGAATCTGCTATATAACCATCGCCCTACTCCTGACAATTACTTGAGCATTAATCAGCAGCGAACAGATATAGAAAATATCATGGGTGACATTTTTACTGCCAAGAATGTCGAAGACTATCTATCCATCTTCACTGAAATGGTTGTCGACACATTAGAAGATCCAAAATGGAGTGATTTGGGAATTACGAAACAATGGGTTTCTTGTGTACTTTTTCGAAATGTGCACAATGCGGAGGTGTTACAGTAAGTGACGATTGACGATAGATTACCAATAGAAACTTTTAAAATTACTTATTGCTGAAGGAAACTAATCTTAACACCAAACATTTTTTTAGCGGTTTAGGAACTGCGCTGGCATACAAGCACCTCGTGAAGAATCCTACAAGGAAGTCCTTGCACGATGCTTATGTCATTGGATGGTGTTTACATATGGTAGGAAACTAATTCTCCTGCCTTAATATTTCCACGTATGCAAAAATTATTTGTATTGCTCCCATTTATTTAGTATGCTTCGTGCTTTTCTATATTGGACGACATTTATGATCAATCTCAAACTCGAAACTTCAAGCCTTGTTGGTATCTCGTTGATAACAAAGGATATGAAGCTCTGCACGATGCCGGATTGATAGAAGCCTTCGTCTTCCGTTTGCTGCACATGCATTTTGGAGACCGTGACTTTTACCTGGAGCTGGTTCATACATTCCAAGACGCGTCCTTCAAAAGTGCTCTCTCAAAAAGTTTGGAAGCTAAGATGAGTAAAAGTGACGAACATATTGATCAGCTTTATACAATGAAAAATTACATCCGACTAAATAAGTACAAAACGTGCTACTACCCGACCTACATTTCAGCATTTCCGGCCATGTTACTGGTATTAACATAATTGTATTGATTGAGCAATGGTTAATTTTTCTATTAGTTTAGACTGCCATTTTCTAGTAATTTTACACTAATTTCAGAGTCTCTGAATATTCAGTTTGAGCCAATTTGATTTTAAAGTGACTTGAAAGCAGAAGTCGAAAACACGTTTGCTTTAGTTCTCGATTCGGGACGGGATTAGATTTTTATATCCTAAAACTTTCTGGACGGGATGGGATGGCCTTCATCCCGATTGAGATACCTTGCTGTCCCGTCTGTTGCGCCGAAATTCAGGGGCGTATACTATACAGCATGGGGCTTAGGGTGCCCAAGCCTAGATACTAGATTCTCTTAAATAGTACATAACTTTTAACACAACAAAAGGAAAAGGTTGCTTGCGCTGTTTAAGTCTAGGTTCAAATGTAAATACTGCCATGCTTCTCAAATGCCGTGCCGTATGCACGCTGCATTTAAAATTTACATCTAATCTACCTACTGATGTTTACAAAGAACACAAGAAAACTGGGGCACAGCAAACTATTCCGATTACTCCATTTAATCCACCCATAACTATGAGTCTGTTATGAACTGAAGACAAACACATATTTTAATGAGCGGCCAAGAGTCAACCATTTGCATAGTTATGTATTCTTTGACGCTGTACAACGATCTTGTCAATTCTATTCAAGCCCGCAATCTGTATGTATAGGCTGGAATAAAGGACAAGGAATTACTGGAAACTGCTCGAAATATCTTCCAAAAGATAGACTTTCATTTTCAAACCCGTGATGACTACCTTGACTTGTACGGGGACAATGAGGATTACCAATCTGAAACTGGAACTGATATCGAAGAAAACCGCTGTACTTGGAACATTTGTACGGCACTGGAACACGCCAGTCCGGAACAAAAGCGGCTGCTTATAGACAATTACGGAAGGAAGTCTTTGACAAGTGTCCAAGCCGTGAAGGAGGTCTACGCTCAAATTGGACTGCCTTCTCTTTTTGAAGTTTATGAAACAGAAAAATACGAAGAGATTCTGATGGACATTGAAGCCGTTCCAGCTGAGTTGCCTCAAGCCCTGTTCAAGGACATGATGTGGGCTTCCTTTCCTGGGAAAATGAATAACGGACAAAGATCAGATTCTACTTCCACCAAGAACCTTAAGAATCTTGTCAAAGATGTGCAGAATTTCCTTGGAGTGTTCCCAGAATTGATTGAAGCCATTACTTGTGACCCTGATACGGCTGCAGATTTGGGAGATATTAGTCCTTCAATCAGTCGGCTCTTTCACTACAACGTACCGCATGGAAAGAAGTCAAGGTAGAGCTATGTGGTGCTAATCTCAAATCAAACTAGCCAAACGCTTTGACCTGATCGGAGATGCGTGTTTCCGCTGATCTTAACTTTGTCCTTATTTACGAGTGTTTACAGAGGGATGACAGTTGCACGTACATTCAAGGCTCTAGGAAATGAACTTGATGAGGAAGTTGTAAGGAAATCTTACATACTTGGCTGGTGTTTGGAAATCGTAAGCAAGTCCTTAAAATTAAATATTTCAAATCTGAAATAATACTTATCTTGAATTCGAACAGTCTCAAATCTAAATGTATCGCATTTTGTCTAAGCTCCATGCGGCCGCACTAGTTGCGGATGATGTGATGGACCAATCGCCCAAGCGCAGGGGGCGAGCGTGTTGGTACAAAGCGGAGGGCGTCGGTACGACTGTTTATAACGACGCCATTATCCTGGAAGCCGCTCTGTATCGGATTCTTAAGAAACATTTCGGGGAAGAAGACTATTACCTGGAACTGGTCGAGCTCTTCCAAGATAATACTTTCAAGACAGCTTACGGTCAAGCCTTGGACGTTCAAACGGGCAAGGAATTGGATTTTGAAACGTCAGGTTTTTATTGTTTAAGCTGTATTGACGTAGCAAAAGTGGATCTTCGATCTAATGCTAACTTGATACAGGTTCACAATGGCACGCTATACCAACATTGTCAAGTACAAAACCAGTTACTACTCGTTCTACCTTCCCTTTGCGTTAGCTTTGACGATGGTAAATATTACTTTACTACATTCAACACCCCTTGACCAAGCTGAAGCATCACAGAGTCCAACTTACGAAACAATTAACATTCAAATAATACAATAATACATTCATAGACCCGTCTCGGCCTAGATATATGTAATATTTTTTTAAGTCGATCTGGGCTCATCAATGGCACTGGATTCTTCAGCTTGACCAATACATAGCCAAGCTAAGCGGATTCATTTTATAAAGAATTATGTTATTTAAACGTGTTTTAGAGTAGAATTAGGGCTAAACAATCCCTGGAACAATCAACCGAATTTTTGCTGGAAATTGGTCATTTCTTCCAAGTTCAGGATGACTATTTGGATTGTTTTGGAGACTCTGCAACCACTGGGAAGGTTGGGACAGACATTGCGGACGGAAAGTGTTCTTGGTTAGTTGTTTCAGCTCTTGAGATGGCTACAGAACCACAACTCAGGATTATTAAGGTAGACACGTTATGCAAATACATATGGAAATTGGTTCTAATATCTTTGAATCACAAGTTTTAAAATTTGAAATATCATTAGGAAAACTACGGTCACGGCTTGCAAGACCCATATAAGCTCCAGAGAATAAAAGAGCTGTATATAGAGATGGATTTGCCCGAAATCTACGGAACCTACGAACAAGAAACCTATGTGGCTCTTCAGGCAAAACTTGATAACATGCCAATTATTTCCGTTGAATATAAAAATTTACTTCTTGAGATTCTGTCAAAAACTTACAATAGACAATCATAAATCGTAAAGTGGTTTTAAATGGGCTTAATAATAAATACACGCCAAAAAACACCCCGCTGTAATGCACAAGTATTCCGCGTGCAGCTTAACCCAGCATCGATCAATTTTACCCCGCTGAAGAAACAAGAAACAAATAGCGCTGCAAATCAAATTTCTCTGTTAAAAATCTGGATGCTAGAAAGTTCTTTCAACTTTCATCTTGGCTACAGTATTTTAGTAATTAAAGCTAACTCAAGGTAGGTCCTTGGGGTTACGCTGCCCGGTTGCCCTAACTTCATTCGTTGTGTACAAATAGAATGGTAATTGTAAATTCCATTGACATGGACTCTATTCTTGACATGGACTCTATTCTCTATTGTTTTGGACGCTTTGACGTACTACAGAATTAATTCTAGTTGTGCATTTCCAAGAATTTCCAAGGATCAACTAGTCTGATAACCAAATATTTTATTATTTACATTTACAGGGTACACGCAGAAAACAAAGAGTTAAAATCTAGCAGCGCATAAGTATCCTTCCTGAATCCTTGAGAACCAAGATTGTCTAGCTACTTTTTATTCACTCATATATGCATATATGCAGTTTTCCAAAGTTCTATTGTGGTTCGAATTATCAAAGTGCAAGACAACAATAACAAAATTACCTATTTTTACCTATTTTTTCGGTTGATAAGCACCACAACAGCTCTACAACGTATCATCAACCCAGGAATGAAAAATATGTCCACATAGGTAATTAATTCTATTTGTGCATTTTTTCCATGTTACTCTTCTAGTCGGCACGTGTTACTTGTTGACCGTGATATGGTGAGAATATCTCCGGCACTTCCCAGTTTTATAACTCTATTTTGAAGTTATGAACTTGAACATTTCCGGGGATCAGCTAAACTGATAAGCAACTAAGTTTTTATTTACATCTACTGGGTACATGCAGAAAACAGAGTAAAAATCTACAGCAGTGCATAGTGCTTAAGCATCCTGAATCCTGAGATTATCTTGCAACTTGTTATTCATTCATATTATATTCATACAGTTTTACATAAGTTCTATTGCGTTTAGAATTATCAAAGTGCATGCATGGGAACAGTACCAAAATTACCTGTTTTTTCGGTTGATAAGCACCACAATTCTACATAATATCAACTCATCACATCTCAGTCATGTTTTCCTTTTTTATTATTAC
Source organism: Ceratophysella sigillata (assembly GCA_034693865.1). Taxonomy (NCBI): domain Eukaryota; kingdom Metazoa; phylum Arthropoda; class Collembola; order Poduromorpha; family Hypogastruridae; genus Ceratophysella; species Ceratophysella sigillata. The sequence goes on along the minus strand of JAQFXY010000996.1, from coordinate 70 downwards.
AGGCAGAGCCTGTTTATATAGACGGAGTCTATATACAGGCACGCCTGTATTGCATTCGTTTTGTCCGTAG
>JAQFXY010000995.1:0-14090 GCA_034693865.1 Ceratophysella sigillata | reverse complement strand
CGAAGACTCCAACAATTTTTATCACAAAGACATGGCTCTTCTGGCCTATCAAATCGGCATGTGCGATGACCAGACCAGCTGACACAAGCAAGAAGTCCATTAATTTAAACGTTTCCAGATATAACACCTAACACTTTAAACAAAACTTTAAATATAGTGTTAAGTACGACTTTTTTTTTTACCCAGGTGGTAACTGGCCACTGTATAGTGGCGCTTCATTTGTTCACAATGAACATTGGAACGGACCCTCTATGTCCACTGTGCAAACGGGAGGATGAAGATCGGGACCATTTTGTTGCTAGGTGTGAGGCTCACTGCGCAGCCCGCATCTCGGTTCTTGGGAAGCCTTTTCTGGCTCCTGATGAACTTCATTTGGTCTCCTTGCCCTCTCTTCTCGAATTTACTATGAGAACGAAGAGGTTCAAAAGGAATAAGCAAGGAGACAATTCCGCAAATTAATGCTGTTTCTATGAGAGTCTGAAATGGGCCCAATTGTGTGGCCTAGTCGGCGTGGTAGGAAGTGACCTCGATTAATCTGATTAGTTACAAATAGGCTCTTCCTACCCTTCTATAAACATACATATACATATATCTATTAGGAAAAAATAATGTGTTTAACCTGGCTTCGGACAGTTTGTATAATATTACATGGGGCTTCCAAGCTACCAAGTCATGTTCCTTGAACTTTCCAGACAAATGGAGATAAACATTTTTAAATTGATGGTTCTTGACATATATCCTAACCAAACTGGTATTTGCAGTTTACATGTAACTTATACTCTTTGGTCGAGAATTCTAATCCTGGACATTAGGTCGAAGGAACTTCATGCCGACTGAAAAAAAGTCCGATATGTTAGTCTCGAGTCCCTTGAAGTTGGAATTTTTCCGCGGAGTACTCTAGCTGTAGTTTTTTTTGAATAACTTAACGGGCCCAAGGGAAGGATCGAGAGGTTTTGGTGTTTTGTGTTTTCTGCAAACAGGGCTTATGTTTATATTGTATATTTTAGGATGAAGAGGACGCGGAAGACGAAGAAGAGGATGAAGCTTGTGATGAAAATGAATACTCAATTCCAAACTACAAGTGCAACGAGTGTTCTAACTCCTTTACTTCCAGCCTTCAGCTAAGCTCCCATCACTGTCACACTATTGACACCATTACCAATTTTGCCAACTGCAGCGGTGGTAATGATCTGAGCACTGCTCCTAACATCTCGGTCCCTTCCAGTATTGACGAGTTGGACCTCTCTTCTTCAAGTGCCACAAATATGGATTTGGATCTGGACGACAGGAATGCCAATAAAAGAACAGCGACTGAGATCGAAACAAAGCTCCCTTCTCCCTCTTCTGCTGAAGAAGATTCATGCCAGAGTATTCCAGCAACTACGACAGCCTCAACGTCAAAAGTTAAAAAGAAAGGTTCACAACGAATTGGGAAACTGAAGGGAAAGTACTCATGTCCCTCATGTTACAAAGGTTTTCCATTGAAAAAGAATCTGAAAGAGCATCTAGAAGAAGAGCACTCGGACGGCAATCCCTATCGATGCATCAAATGTGATTTACAACTCACTGATGAGAACCAGATCGACAAGCATACATGTAGCGTCACGTCGCAACGAAGAATTAAGCGTCTTCAAACTCTTAGGCATAAAATAGCACGGAAGCAGCTATCCAGATCACCCGAGGTAGTTGCTATTCTAGACGATTCTGATGTCGAAGTAGCAACTAAATCTAAATCCAGCTACAGGAAAGAGGAAGTTTCGAGAAAGAGTAAAAGCCACAAGGATCCCAATAACAAACGTCGGCATTCAACCGAAAATAGCACTTTAAAAGTGAAAAGGAATCTTAGAAATCAAGATATTGAAGTCCATAGCAGGGTTGAGCGCAAGGAAGAAGATGACATGGAGGAAGCTCCCCGAATTAAATCTAAATCAAAAAAACGAAAAGCTTCTGGTGTCAGCAGTAGTTCAAAATATAACTTTAAAAAAGATATGAAGACAAATAAATCCTTCAAATTCAATTCCCGAAAACCATTCAGTTGTGAAGTATGCGGCAAAGGTTTTACTGTTCAACGGAGACTTGAAAACCACAAGCATTCACATGGAAGTGAAAAGTCGTCCCAGTGCGAGAAATGTGGAAAGAGGTTTGCACGCAAAGACAAACTCATGCGACACATGTATGTTCATAGTGAAGAGAAAATGTTTGCTTGTGATACTTGTAACAAGAGATTTTCAAGACGAGACAAACTGACGGATCATCTCAAGTCACATGGTGGCCCGGAAGAAATCCACAAGTGCCCAATGTGCAAAAAGGAGTTTTTGAGGCCGGACATTCTCAAGCAGCATGAGAAGCTTCATACAATGGGGAACAAGCATCAATGTACGGAGTGTCTCCGTTTTGTTACTGGCAAGCAACGGCTAGAGCAGCATATGGCCAGACATGAAGAGGCCAAGGCACAGGGACAAACTCTTCTCTGCCCGTTATGCACCAAAAACTTTATCCAGAGACAAAGCTTGAAGGCTCACATCAAACGGTTTCATCCCACAGCCGACAGAAGCATTCTTTCAGCTCTGGATTTTCCGCCAACGAAGGAGTCGCCAATGGAGCACGAAGCCGAGGATCCGGATGAAAGTAGTGGAAGTAGTAAAGACCAGACTGAGCAGTACAGTTGTCACGAGTGTCCTTTTCCCAAACATTTCGCAGCCAGAGCCAACTTTACCAGGCATTTAAGGAAGCATGAGAAGCACGCCAAGAACGAGGAACGGGCTCGACTCAATTCCCGGAACCATAGAAGCCCTTCAAGGAGAAGCAAGTACAGGCGGACAGAGCAAGAACACCAGAAGGAGCTGGAAACCAAGACGCTTGGTGCAAGGGAGGAGTCACACACGGTAAAAAATAAATCACACTGGAATTCAACCCGAATGTATTCCAATTAACATTCAATTTAACACCATTCGTACTAATAGTCTAATTTTTAGATTTGTAGGTATATGCGCCAACTAACTATTTAAACTTATATTCTGCTCTGTCATGACTATTTTTTGAATGCGAATTGCGTTAGTTTGGAATTAAATGATATATGTACTTACGTATAACTAGCATTTTTAACAGAGAGCAACATACACAAATCATCGGACCAGAATCTCAATGTTTTAGCTCCTTTTTACGCCTTGATGAATGTACTAATTGTTTTAGTGGAATAATCAGCAACGTTACATCATCTTTTTTTTTGTATGTTCTCGATTACCATGTCTTTACTCCAATCTCCAATACAATATTCAAAATTCCATGAAGCCTGTTAAATAATATCTAATTGAAGAGAATCAAGTGGGAAGTGGATATCACTTTGTTGATTGTTTCACATTAAGATGTTATTACGTAATTGATATGGCCGGCAAAATTGGTAGCATAGGACATTCTTGATAAAACCAAGAAAGTTTGCGCCAGCATAGTTTACTTCTTGATTCTCGTCCTACTTACAGCTTTCGGTTACACGGTTGGAGAATCTACGTACTTAATGATAACTGCGTTTGTCCCAGATATATGCAATTTGATGTTTTACTTTCTTTTTACGATTGCAGGAGTCGTCACCCTGTCTCTTCACCTCAGTTGCTTCTCAAATCCTGAGCCCTTCTCCGCAGTCCCCCGTAACTCCGGGCCAGTCCCCAACGCTCTCCTGTCTCGAACCGGTCCCGGCCCACACCATTCTCCCAACCCAACACCCACCCACCCCGCCCATTCCGCACTTCAGTCTTGGCCCCCACAACCAGCACCGACATCACCATCACTTGACCACGACGACAGGCGCCCCGCCGGCCCATCACCCACTCTCCCTGGCTTCTGTCTCGGTGGCGCCTTCCGTGGTCGTGTCCGCCCAGCAAAACGGACTCCTGGGCATCACCACTCATCCCAACCACAGTCTCCATCATCATCATCACCTCCTCCAACACTCACATGGACACTCGCTGCCTATGAGTCAGGGCTTCCCACATCCTCCCATGGCTCATCCCCACTTGGGCCAGCATGTCTCCATGTCCACCATACAGCATCATGTCAATGTCAACATGGCCACTCAGCAGTCCATGTGTGGATCGCCATATGTCATCTATCCCCACTATCCCTATCAATAAATACATAGAGTTCAACCTACACGCAATTTAGGTGTACTGGTACGTGCTGGTTATGTACACTTTTTATATTCCTCCCATCCCTTACAATGAAATGAGCTTAACGATTTCCGAGAATTGAATATTGTAGGTCTGAGTTACACTAACTGAGAGCAGTGAAGATACGATTATTGATGTATTATTGCATAACAGCAAACCATAATTTTGAATCTTGATTATGGAATCTCAAATCTTAAAGATGTAATGTTGTACAGTTGTAGGGTACGAGAGCTGAAGGTTGCACAGGATATTTGACAATATTAATTTATGATTGTATAAGTCTTTCATCGAATACACGAAGCTAGTTTGTTATTGCAATTCTAAGCAAGAATCGCACTTACCAATAGTATCATTAAAACTGTTTAGCTTGTAAAGTTAATGAGAACTAGATAGCGTAACTATTTTTGTAAATATGAATTATAATGTGCGTACGTTTGCATTTAGTTTGATGAACTTAGCTTTTATGAGTCTGTTGAGGCGTCCTGTGTAGTTTGTAGTGCCTAAGCCTGGCTACGAAACGTACTAATTTTAAGCAGAAGACGGTAACTTGTGACTATTTCAGGCGTTTAATTTATGTACAGTGATATCTATTGTTTGAGTTATGGACATTTTGATTCTTGACGCAGAAACTTATCGAAGACCTTATGTCATTATGCCCAAATTAGTTTAAAACACAGAATTCTGAAGCCACTCCCCAGGGCGTAGGGTGTGGCTTTCAGAACTCTGTGGCTGAAAGTGCTTTCGATATTTCTAAATCTGAATTGCACAATGATATTAAACCTGCATTCAAGTAGCTCTATATTTTGATCCCTTGTTGTACAGTTATGCCTAAGGAAGGAGATGACGTAGTAGCGTTAACTTTAAAACAGGGCCGAGCGTTGTACAATTGTAAATGAGAATTAGGCTAATTGTAAGAATCGATTTGTCTTTCAAAATTCATAATCATCGCAGAATTCTCAGAATTAGTCGTGGTCTCATTTTATTTCATGTTTATCTCGTAGTAAATTAGAATTTATGATTGAGTCAGCAGTGTTCTGGAAATATTCTAAAGAATTATGTGGACTCAGTTGATATGTGGACTTTGGACGTTTCGAAGTAAAAGTGGCTGATTATCTTGCGTAGTAAAGCTAATGATTTATTGTCAGAAGAATTTTAGTCGAACATCGAGAAAGCCAACTTGAAGTTGTAATGGACTTGGAGCTTATAAAAGTAGAATAGTCGAAGAAATGCACACAGGTGATTTCGAAATGTTTAATCGTAAGTTTATTTGATTATTTAATGTCTAAGGTTCTAAATGTATTGTGAATTTATTTTTTACTTTGGTACTGTAGATACATGCATTTCCTAGTTATTATACACATAAACCAATATATTAGATAATTACTGACGTCAAATATTCCTGCAGATACGGAGAATTGTTTGTAGTTAAATAGTGAAATCAATATCTGATAAAAGCAAAAGTGGAAATAAATCGATGTAAAAAATTAGAAATTTTCTGCGAAGGAATTATGAGGTGTTTGTTTTACTGAAACCTCAGAAATAAGCACACCTATTTCATTATTCGATTATTAGGGTTAGTCAAATGATTTTATATTGTATACTTTTGTTTGGTTCAGGACTTAATGGCATATATTTTGCATATTTTTGCAATTTTATGGTTAGGTACAGCTATGCAGTATTGCAAATTTTTACGTTGTCTAAGGAATTTTTGCATGTCTAGGGTTATGTGATGTGCATATTGCAGCACTTTTTAGACTGCTTTAGTGCATATTTATTTGGGTTGAATTAAACCAGAGGTTTCGGCCTGTAACTTCCCATTGGTACCTCCTATTGTTTCCTCCCAGAGTACCTGTTGGACTTTTTAAAATTCTAGTCAGGTTAGGTTATGTTTCCGAAATGCTCTCCGTCGACATGTCGATAAACCTAAACCAGCTAACCTGACGAATTTAGAAAAGTCCTTCATGGCGTTTCGGAAACATATCCCGGAAAAGTCAAGAACGGAAAAGTTGAACCTAATTAAATCGATACATGAATATTTCGAGCCGTTTTAGTGCATATCACGGATCCCTACTAACTATTGTCGTAAAATCCAATCCACTGTTCAAGCTATGGATAGGATACGTATAGGAAAGCTATTCATGGAATCTATTCATACGCCACACGTGTAACTAGATCCCGGTTGTATAACATGAAGGAAATATTTTATGGTTTATAGATTATACATACATAGAAGCGGATTAAACCATGACAGCCCGCATGGAGATTCCCTTGTCTAACGGAGTGAAACGAAAAAATATTACACTTGTCCTTTTGTCCTGCAATGCAGTCAATGAATGCAAGTTCCGATTGCTTTCATATCAAAAGCCAGCTTCCTTGAACAATTTCTAGAAATTGACAATATTGAAGGAAGAAAACTTGAAAGTAACATCAAATAGATACTCGAATTATGAATCTTGCAATTTCTTTTCATGGTGAGTCCTCCCAATATTTCACTGGTTTATTGGCTTCTTAGCTTAGTGGTCCCATTTAAGTAGACGCATTTCACAAAGAATAAGACAAAGGGTAGGACTACGTACATGGTCGGATTTCAAATCCCATTTTTGCTACCAACATTTCACTAATTTTACGCATACTATGTATAACTGCTACAACATATTACACAACTATATAGTAGCACGAATTTAGTTTTGTTTAACATTTTGCTAATTTGTGATTAGAAACTTTCCGTATTCACAAAAGCATTCCCTGACCTACCTTCAAATACTGCGAATTGATGACGCCTGACTATTGAATCTTGAATCTCAGGATTCTACGTCAATTGATTCCCGCCAATTGTGCTTGACAATTCCGTGTTGAGCTTAATTCGTCAGTTTTACCATATGCCATTTCAGCTCCATTCTGCATTTCCCTTAAGCCGAACCTAATTCTAGAAATTTAGCATATGAAAAGAAAACTTAAATGAGTCTAACATAACTCTCACTCAGTACGCAATTGACCAGGCACGATTGACGGCTTGAATTAGGACGTTGGACGCATTTCCGAAAAGTCTTTTTTCAGAAGTGAAAGTAAAATGTGAAAGTCGTATGTAGCACACGTTCTACTAGGGCTCCAAACGGTTCGGGTGTTTCAGTCGCCCGATCCCGACATGCTCCGCATTGCGGGCCTAATTTAGACGACCATACCCGAACTTCCTGCAATTTATTGGCGGAGTACCCGCTGGTACCCGTCACGTATTAAGCCGACCCTAAACGTTTTTGGGTTGGAATTGGGCGACCAGACCAGAATTTGTCGCGGGTAGAAGGGCGATCCAACCATACCCAAGTTGGGTAACCCAAGCCGACCCGACCCGTTAGAGAACCCTTACGTTCTACATTTTGAATTATGACTAGAACTCAAACAAACACTGATCCGCCCTTCCAAAATTCTTATTACACCTTTTCACAAAAAATGCAAGTTTCTCACTTTGTATGTACTGAGTAGTGCTTAATATTATTTGGCGAATCGAATCCTGGAATCGATGCGAAGGCGTATAGGGCCATATATGTATTCCATTCTTTTGTTCATCAACAAGCTGTAAACCCAGTTTCTTGATTGCACAGTCCAATAAAATCCAGTCTACTGAACTCAAACAGAATTTTCGGAGCGTGGATATTTAATTCCCATGTTTTCTGGAACTGCTTCATTGATGAGTTGAGTAGGTATCAAGTATTATAATAATAATTTACTTTTCCTAACAAGCAGATGATGCAATCGGGAAAATATACTTCTGAAACGCAGTCAAGATTCAATTATCTGGAAATCAGCAGCATGGGTTGAAAATACATCCCTTTGAACGAACGGGGCTATATTTATTTAATGGGTTGGGAATTAGAGAGTAATAATGGATTGAAGGCGGGTTGGAGGGTGTCCTCGGTCCCACACATGTGCTTCCCTATTTCCGGTTAGAGGGAAGATGCCGTTGATTCTGATTGAAGTGTGTCTCCTTTGAAACTGGGAGACATTGTGACTGATTGTAGATCAAACTGAATAAATATAAAACGTCTGGCACACAAATTGTATTTATTGGAGAAGATATTTGGATTTTGCTCCGTCATTACCTGGAAACGAAGCTCATCTGATATTACACGATTTATTTCCCTGCTCATGTAAATAGTAGTAGAACAAAGTTTATTGAAATTAGATTGGAAAAGTTATCCATTCCGTTCCGAGTGTAGAAATTGAATTTGGAAAGCACGCAGTTCTCTTAACAAAAAGAAGCTCAAATACGGTTTTCTACAAGCGGTGAGTCAGGCTCATAATATTTTATTTATTACCATTCTCATTACGTATATCCTAGTATTTGTTTTAGCTAAATGCTAACTTGGTTTTAGGACAAATTAGAATTAAGCATGAAAATCGTTCTGATTTTGCATATTAGTAGGACGCAGAGGTTAGATTAATGATTCCGTGCTCAATATGGCGACTGTATTTACAATGTCAACGTAAAGATGCGTTTATAGGTTTTCTGATAATTGGCAACATGCTTATAGTATGTATAACTTTATAATACCGTATATTACCGTGTGTTACCGTATAACCGAATATTACAGTATAACCGTTACAGGCATTTACTTCATGCCAATTGTCTTTCTTAAAGAGTTATTTCAGCTAGAATTCTTTAAAATTCAGCTGGAAAAAGGAAAAAAAATTGAAGTTAAGCTCATAATGATAAGCATCTTGCATAGCCTAGGGCATGCAGAACATACGTCGAAAGAGCACCAGAGGGATACTAAATATTAAATAAATTGGGTGACCATTCAACAGGCCTTGCCAGCGTAAAAGTGTTACACATAAACCACTCTCCGTACAAAATGTCTCTAATCTAAAGCTATTGTACTATATAAATTACTACGAGGTTATTTGGGTTCGAGCTAGGGTCATGTTTACTATACTAACTAATTAATTAAGGATACAAGTTCACGGATCCATTGGATACTGGAACGAGTTTAGTAACTAGACTAATATTTCCCACTAGTCGTAAGCAAAAGATTACAGGGGACCTGTACTCCAATGACCTATATTAAACCTAATTAAACTACTAGGCCCTACCATGTACTGGAGAAGCCATTCTAGAAAAACCTGATTTGGTTTTGGGAAAGCTGGGCTTCAAACTCGCATTATGAACTAAATGGCTCATTATTGATTGTTTAAAGAAGTTGTAATTCTGTAATAAAACTAATTTGATTGTGAGTAGTATATATATGCTCCGTCGCGGAAATTTTAATTGGAGCGAGGTACGACGAGAATTGTCTAAACAAATTGTAACTGCAATTACTGTGTACCAGTTATAGCGTGTTTGACTTTGATTATGAAATCGTGTGGTTTATTATCCTATTATTACTACTGGTTGATGTAGGACCGAAGAATGTGCAATGTAGTTTATGTGGAATTACAACAGGTTACCCGATCAAATGTTTTTTTGAGAAAGGATTAGGCCAAAAACTGGCACAACGTTTAGCAGGGAATATCATTCTGATTCCAAATCCATTTGGCGAATTCTGTTATTTGTTTGGAAACCATGTAACCATGAAATTAACGTCCTTTTGGCAAATTGAAGCTCCGAGTGACTTTTGAGGAAATAACATTTGACAAACTACTGTTGAGAGTCGACAATATAAATGCCAATGTAAAATATAAAAATGAAATTATGTTCAAAGATGAAACAGACAAAATATTAACATCAACAAAATTCATTTTCAGAATTAGGAAGCACTTATTTATGATCTATAAATTGATTAAATATTGGAATCATCTTCAATATTATTATTCAGCACAAAGAACGAGTCTCGATAAATTACGCCCATGTGGCATTTATACGAACATGACAAGTAATATTTTACTATTGCCATGACCACCATCATTCGTGTGTTTTCACTGGAGGAACCGACGTATAAAACCCGATTAAAAAAAGTTTTTGTTTCGTTGAGTTGAAATTCTTTCGTCGTTGCCATGCACTTCCATTAAAGTCCTAAAACAGTAGCCGTCTGACAGGTAATTGCAAATCAAACAAAGCATCACATGCGTAGACAATTTGGCGATTAAAATTTGATCGATTTTGCCAGACGAGCTAAGTGCGTGACCTGGAAATCCATTTTATTTTGACCTGTCTGCTAGACAAATAGTGTATTTACGGAACAGCTCGTGAGCAGCGGAGATCAGACAGCTACCAATTATCGCACGGTGAAAGCAGGTGAACATTAACCTAAAGAAGTAAGTCCATCCGGATTTAAATAGGTTAAGCATGAGATACTTGACGAACTGCTAGAGACCAGCCAGACAGCGCGACAGCAAGTCGGAGGCAGAATGCTAAGCTCGCGTGCTATTAACCAAGGGAATGCCTCAACCTAGTGGGGAAGGTAATGCAACTATTTAGGTGCTTTAAGAGCTTTCGGCATAGTATAAAAATATACCATGCTGCGTCTCTGCCCTGCCTACACGCTACACATCGTTACATTGTCCTAGTCCTGCCTTCTTTAATTAATAACTAGTCCTCCTTGGCGTTATTGAATAAAGTTGAACAATAAGCCGAGACTTTTAAGTAGTGGAGGCAGAGCAGATAGTGGCAGGAATCAGTTGTACAATTAGCCCGTTTCCATTATTCCTCAACTAGCTCTGCTGAGAAGAGCATAGGTAGCTCCCCAGTCCCAGCTCTATCTATGTTGTCTTAGCGTCTAGACCCTCCAACCCAAAATCCACTGATCTCAATTCTTTGCCTGTTGCTCAATCTAAGTTTTACTTTGTACATTTCTCTAAATACAATTACTATTCAGAATTTCCAAGTTCATTTCGGAGGGGAAATGATGACTGCCAAAATACGTCTTTCAGTTTGCATGGCTCTGGTCTCAATCCTAATTAACCACTGGCCAGTTATGATCAGCGGAAGAACAATTGGAGAGCGGGATGGAGAAACGCAGTCACAAGTATCAGAGACCACACGACGCTGCCATACGCGTCTCTACGCAGACATGCGAATTGTGTGCAAGCACGGCTTCTATACGCCGGATTCCGGCAACAGCAGATGTAATGTTCTAAAATCTAGTTTACAGCTTATCGTAGTGATGTAATGCTTTAACCTTTTCACTTTCCGCACAACAGCATCCAATCGAATTCGGAATAGAAGAGGTTTCAGCAGTCCAGATACCGAAACGCTGCCTATTGGACCAAGGCGTCATCCGCGAAGTATAGTGGATGAATGCTGCACGCAGCCCTGTAGTCTGGCCACGCTCGCAAAATATTGTAGTTCTAACTTACAGTAAGTTTCGAATTATTCAGCAAATATTTTACATGCATTTCCTGGTCCAGTGCTTAGTACCAGTACATCTGCATGTTCAAGCCCAATAATGCTATGAAACGTTATCATAGGTTAGGAACAGCTACCACCGTACCGCCACCGACCCAGGCTCCATCGACAGTGGTAATTTAAATAGCTTCACTCTGCAGCGTTACCTTATTATCTATGCATTGCTTACGTTAATGGGTACTTAAGTATTTGACAATATGGCTGTGTGTGTGGGGATCAACTATTAGCACCGGTAAAGGGTTTGATTGCTTTAAGACAATAGCAAAAATTGCACATATCCTTACTAGCGCATATTTGGACTAATGCGTCTAAACAATTGGCAGTCGTTATTATCGGCTATTGCGTTTGAGTTTTTTGGAACAGGAATAGCCTTCAAGTCTCACGTGGAACTTATTTATGTTTATTCTTTTTTCAACAATGTAAAGCTATTCCGTTCATTGTCTTGATTTGTTGAACTTGAACTGTTCCTGGAATTCGACTCCCGTTAATGCGACTTGGCATACCCACCCCATGCAGAAATCGCAGGCTACAGAGAACTGATGCATCTTAACGAAGTTTATGATGACGCCAGGCAGTAGGTACTACATGCTACTGCTCAAAAGACAATAAGCGGATTAGCACTTCAGGTTAAACTCATTAAAACCATATGGTCTATTTTTAAAACGGATCGGATAGTGTTACCTATCAGTTATTCGACCTCAAATTTTGGGGCTGGATAGGATAAACAGATTCGCCGATCCGATACGATCTGTTCGGGACCATAATTCATATTGGGTTTTAGGTGAACATGATGCTCTGTATTGGGCTTTCCGTTGTAACGTCTGAGTCCAGGTAACCAAACGCTACTTCCCAAATGTTAAGAATTTACTAAACGTGCGTTTGCCAAATTGACATGAACTCAGTGTCCGTATGACACAAACTTTCTGAACTCGTAAGATCCGTTGTTATATTTATTTTAGCTGGTTAGATTCCAGTAATACTGCATCTAAAGCTCAGTGTTTAAAGGATGACTTATGCACATTTAAATTATAATACTTTGGCCCATTTAAAGAAAATCAATCCTGAATGCATTTGCATCACCATTTGTTCATCGGCTTCATTCGTCTCTTCATATTATTACAGTGTTTAGCGGTACGAAGGGCTTCCAATATTGTTTTCAAGTATTTTCAAAATTTTACAATCAGAACAGTGCAGAACCTGATAAATTGATGAAAGTATATAAAACCCAATTTACAAACCATCGTTTTTAGTCTCTTGCCAATTGATGCTGCTTACTGCCAATGCTCCATCTGCTAATAACCTAGATTGCTTTAAGAATATAACCTATTAAGTGATAAGTACTAGTATGAACAGGCTGCCTAACATTCTAACACGTGGACTTTTCTATTATAATTAATTTGTGCTGCTAACTTCTTGGATTGCTTTTGGGACGATGGCGTGCATCTGACTTTCAACCAAAATTCCACTCCCCACTTCAGCCCCGTTCAACAACAACGGAGCGAGCAGCCGTCATGATCCCATCCTTCATTCGCTGGTACTGGAATCTTGGAGCACCTCAAGCAGAAGTAGACACGACCAACCAAACCCGATCCCGACCAACAAAGCTTAATATGCCTAGGCCACATCGACCCCGACTTCATGCCCGTGACACGAGTATAGTTCCTACTAGTAAATTTATGAGATTTCATAATTTTGAGCAGATCACTTCGGACGAGACGCAGCGGGACAGAGTGGATGAGCTTCAGGACGGAAGTGGAAATGGCAACGGGCGGAATTCCATTCAAAGGCGGCAATTGAGTGATTCTGGAAATAATGACTTGGGTTCGGGTAGAGAAGTGGAGCAAAGTACTTCAAGGGAACAACCAAGCTACCCTTCATCCGTTCAAATGATTACGGAAGAGTCCTTTCCTGAGCCCGTAGCCCTCTCAATGGGCTTAAACGATCAATTTTATACTTCGTGAGCGGAGCAGACTCTCCACGAAATTACTACAAATACCTGGCTGAGAAGACACAGATGTACCTAACCTACAGGAAATTCAAAAGTATTATTGCAGATTTACGTGTAGTTATTGTAATACTTGTAATACATCGCTCACATATTTTACGTCCTATGTAGTTCAATTACTGTTAAACAATTTCAACTCCTGTAATTACATACGAAACCTACATCTACCACGTTCTCCCGTCCAGTCTTGGTGTCTGTTATGTCGATTTTTGCAGAGACATGACATACACGTGTAACTGTCAAGGAATGTTTACGTTGTATTTTGCATGAATTATATACCAAGCTGCTAATGACAAGTTGACCAATTATTTACATTACGGAGAAAGCCGAAAGCCGCTAACCAACGAAGAGGAATATTGGGAAGCGATAATAAAAAAAAAATAGTAGGATCGGCTTAATAGTCATAAGGTAGCCGAAGCCTTTACATACTTAAATTAGTTTTCTTATTTTTTATTACATGGAAATCACCTTGTCTTAACTGAAGACGGCCATAGTACATATGATTTAAGGATTGGTTTCTTTGACATAGCCGAGGCCTTATCAATTGGAGAGGATAGGAGCTTTAACGTTACTTAGGTCATTC
>JAQFXY010000994.1:0-14112 GCA_034693865.1 Ceratophysella sigillata | reverse complement strand
GATTGTATTTGTTTCGTACAAGAACAATGCGGTTAAAACATATACGTGCTAATTATTAAACTTCGTTTATCATTTTGCTGATACACAGGTGCTGGAGGCTATTGTGCTAAACTGAGAATGGCCCTTCGTCAGCTGGGTCTGCTGGTCTGGAAGAATGTGCTTTTCCGACGAAGGCACTACATCGTCACGGCGCTTGAGGTCATTCTTCCCACCCTTCTGGCCATGCTTATGGCCTACATGAGGACCATGGCCCCGCAGGATGCGGGTATTGAGCTTAGCAGTGAAAATAATACCTACTTCCCAGTTGTACACGAACAGGTGAGTTATTTTTATTTTCTTAATTTAACATTTAACCGTTTTTCTAATCATTTGCTTAGCTGACAGTGCACAGCGTATTAAATTCAATGGAAGCATGGTGAAATATTGATTATTAAATAATCTGAAATGACAAGCATCACTTTCGTTTCAGGTTCAACTAATTGTCACTCAATGAATGGTATTGTCACTTAAAAGTTAATGAGTATCTTCATTTCATCTTCTTATATAAAGGTGCTATTAAAACACAATAGTAGCGAAACACATTATTTACACAGTTTACATCTGACCATGAACAACAAGGTCCATGGTAGAAATAGACCCAAAATGTTGTGTCTTAAATGATTTCTAATATTTCGGTTATTCCCTATTGAATTTAATCGGTTCACCAGTGTCTTAGTATATAGTCATTCACTGTGGAATTCCGTGTTGAAGTTTCATTGAACAGCTGACAAGTATTTAGAATGTCAGTAAATTGATTAGATTTTGTTACAGGAAGTTGCAACTTAATATAAAAGAGGGCTATTGTATTAAATCAAAAATCGATTCACGGAAGTATGAGAGGCGGTTGTGGTCAATTATCTTTTATGTGGTTTATAATTTTTGCCTATGCTGTTTTGGAGTTGATATTGTATATTGATCGACCTTTCAGGAATTGTCATATTGCTTAAGGTTATTGGCTCGGCTAAGAAGCAGAGAGCGTTCGTTCGTGTGGCACAAGTCATTATCTAGAGTACCGTTCAATATGATCTGTTTTAATAATTCATACACATCGTTTAAGTTTAAGTTTAAGAGCGACAGTTGAGCCTCATGTTCGCTCATTCATGTATAAAATATTTATTTGCCTTCTGTCTCCAGGTAATGACGTCCCATGCAGGAAATGAATTGAGCGCGCACTGTCAACAATGTATTCTTGCTTACGTTCCGAACAATGAGTTGACACGGAGGATCATGGAAAAGGTCAAGGGCTATATTCCAACCAAATACGGTAAGCAATTCTCTCTTCGTAACAGAATAGTATGTAATTTTGGTCTACTATTATGTGCAATAATAGTATTTCTATAGCATAGTTTAGTTACATACCTTTCTTATGTTGTGTGACCTTGTGCGACACTCAGTTCTAGTTCTGTGTATAATAACTTCATAAAGTTTGCATGGGCAATTGACATTTAGTACATGCTATATACATATAATCACCTCCTCAAACGCCAGCCTGAACACATAAATATATTAGTGCCTCGCCTCTTATGTACCTAGGAATACAAACAGTGAATGATAACAACGAAAGGGTGTATTAAAATTCAGTAGATGCTATTACTCAAAAATACGCGACAGCCAAGTTGTGCCTTATTCGCTACAAACTGCGTAACCCTTTTGACATGGAACTCCCTTAATTAAATCAACAATAATGGCGGACATTATGATTATGGATTGTGGACAGCCAAGATACTTACAGCAAATGAACATGTCAATTGTCAATATCCGCAATTTACAATACAAGGGAATAATAAACTATCTACCACATTTACGCTAAACGCGAACTAAACTTAAGGAAAACCAATAAGGTTTCTTTTCAAATTTCACTCTATTTAAAGGTGCTGTTGAATTGTTTAACGTAGAAAATGAAGAACATTCTTTTCTTTGATGATTTTTTACTTTTTGATGTACAGAATATTTATTGACAATGCGTTAGGGCGAACAATGCAAACGTTCGCCACTATTTGCCATATTCTTAGTACGATTCTCTGCCAACTGAAAGCGGGCAGGATTCAGAACGTCAACATATAGCGTAGAACTTATACATACAGTACTTCGTGTCGTCCGAGGTCAAATGGGCACCGTCAGTTGGGCACGGGCTATTTGGGCACCGTCAAATGGGCACCGTCAAGTGGGCACCGTCATTTGGGCTCCGTGTTAAATGTTACATGAATAAATACATTAATAGAATCAAGTTATAACTTATAATACTAAAATTTCGCTTGTTTGATTGAAATTCGAGCTAAAATGTAGAAAGATACGCTACTAAGTGAAGTTGAAATCATAACTTATTCCGTTCCATTATTCATTCTTTTTCCATTCCATTTAATTTTTTGTGGATTTATTACTGTTACATTTCAAAGTATTCATGTAACATTTAACACGGAGACCAAATGACGGTGCCCACTTGACGGTGCCCATTTGACGGTGCCCGAATAGCCCGTGCCCAACTGACGGTGCCCATTTGACGCCAATCCTTCGTGTATGTACATTATTCTCCTGTCATTCAATGTTCTAAATCCGCCGTATATGCTTAAGTAACCATACCAGCGTGGTCGCTCGACGCACTCGAATTCTTACCGTACTTGTAGTTTGCTGGATTGACCAGCTATTTGTCCTGTAGCTGTAGCTATGAACATACTCTTCATATTAATTTATGAAACTTGCAGACTTGGAACCCTTCAACAAAGAAGAGGAAATCGAGGTTTACCTTGCACAAGCCGGACTGAACAAGAGTATTCATGCCGCCACGGTCAAAGCTGCTATCGTCTTTGACAGAGGTGTTGACAATCCAAACTTGACGACGACCTTCCCACCCAAACACACGATTTCGTATAAGATACGCATGGTGGACGTGTACGGACTGGAGGATACAAATGAACTATTTCCCTGGTTCCAGCTTCCGGGTCCCAATACGGCAGGCGTCGTAAACTATGTCAACTCGGGATTTTCTGGAATACAGATAGCTGTGGATAAAGCCCTGATGAACATTCTTACCGGGTCTGAAGCGCCACAGGAGGTAAGATTTCAGTATTGCGAATTTCAATTTCGGGTTAAGAAAAAACAGAGTTTTAGCGTGTAATCTACTAATCGGCCAAATCCTATCTATCCTACACGCTATGAATCGCTGCCAAGTTGCAATCATTCAGAGCGCTTAAACGGGGCAATGTCTCCATGACCTGACCTTAATCTTTTCAATTCTTTGACAGATCAACGCTCAGGCCTTCCCGTATCCTCCCTACTCCGGTGTGTTTGACTTCAAACAGGTCTACTTCATAATGCTACCGCAATTCCTGGTATTGGGATTCATCTTCATTGTTCCCTCGATCATTCGCAACGTTGTTTCTGAAAAGGAGACCGGAATTAAGGTGAGCGTTGTAGAAGCATTAAAACACAGTGAATTTTATAGTATTTTGTAATTCTTCGAGATATTTAGGATTGTAGATTATTCGAAAATTCAGAGGTGCATTAGAATAAAGAGTGTTTGCGTAATGAATATGAAACATTTAACACAGGAACTGATGAAAATGATGGGTTTGCCCAATTGGATGCATTGGTTGGGTTGGATGCTCAATTCTCTTCTGGTTCTCGTTCTGACCATCACGATCGTCGTATTCCTCTTCTTCATTTCCTTTGACCATAAGTCTGGACCTGTCATTGCTTTCAGTGACCCAACAGTCTGGTGGTTCGTTCTCTTTCTCTACATCATGTCTGCCACCTCGTTCTGCTTCTTCATTTCAACCTTTTTTCAAAGACGTAAGTTACGTTAGAATTTTTTGATGTGTATATGCATGCAACGTTTTTTCTTCAAATCGCTCTGGATGCTGTACTCATCTAGCTTGACAAAGAATATCCGTCACGGGATCTTTGTCGTATAAAAATGAGGAACTTATTCAACAGATATTTGATTAACGTGGACGTGATGCAGAATTGGATACTTTCATGATTCGGAATTTTTGTTTGTTGTGCAGCTACGCTTGCAACCACAGCTGGAATCGTCCTCTGGCTCGTCTCCTATTACGTGCCTGTGCTCACGCTGGAACCCAAGTACCAGAACCTGTCCATTGGCGATAAAATGTTCTCGGGTCTAATCCCCAATGTGGCTCTGTATTGGGCTATAAAGGCATTATGTTCCTTTGAAGGGAAATGTAAGTAAATGGAAATAGAATAGTGTAGTTGAGTTGCGAGTTATAAAATCGTGATCCGTGCAAGTACAATACACGAAGCATAAAATATAACTTTTTATATTATGTTATATATTCCATGTTAATTTCCTGTTTGTTATTTTTGCAGCCGTGGGATCTCATTGGTCGAACATTGCGGAGCCAATCAGCTCAGTCGACGAGCTTTCCGTTGCGTTGGCCTGTCTCATGCTAATCCTCAATACAATCCTTTACACGGCCCTAACGATTTACTTTGAAAGTATCATTCCGTCAGAATACGGAGTTCGGAAGCCTTGGTATTACATTTTCAAGGTAGAACGAAAATTATAATTAAAATTAAGAAAGCTTTAAAGGCAATTAGCGTATGAGTTATATACAGTAAATGCTCCAAGTTTTACGTGTTCGGTTTATCTGTCATGTGGAAAGTTCAACTCATTTTATTCCGTGCAGCCCTCAACTTGGATTCGCAAACGAAGCGCAGACTTGAATCGAGTAAACTCAGCACGCTCGAACCATGACTCACCTGAAGATCGGCCGGGTTTTGAGGCTGAACCAGCTGGACTCGAAGCAGGCGTTGTGCTGAAGAACTTGACTAAACGTTTCGGAAGCCGTAAAGTGGCTGTGGACGGAGTGTCGTTTAAAATGTATGATGGCCAGATTACTGCTTTGCTTGGGCATAATGGGGCTGGGAAGACGACGACCATGTCCATGTTGACAGGTAATGGAGATTTTGTTGGTTTATTTTTATATACCGCCCAGTTTTCTGAGTTGAAAGTAAAAAAAACATTATTTAATATTTAATCATTACATTTCCTGTGTTTCATTGTTAAAGTTTTAAACCTTTATGAATGTGAATACTTTATTTAGGTCTATTTGGGCCAACGAGTGGGACAGCTACCGTGAACGGCTATGACATTAATACGGATATGGATAGAATTCGGAGCAGTATGGGCCTCTGTCCTCAGCATAATATGTTATTCGACAAATTAACTGTTGAAGAGCACCTACTTTTCTTTGGACGTGTAAGCCCAATTTTAGCTTCTTCTTTCTCTATTCATATTCATTGACTACAAACCTTGTAAATAACTATGTTATTCTTTGTGCGTAGCTGAAAGGTTTAACAATGAGTCAAGCCCAAGTGGAAATGAAAACCCTGTTAGAAAAATTGCAACTTCGTGAAAAGCGAAATGTACTGTCAATGGCTCTCTCGGGCGGCCAGAAACGGAAACTTTCTCTTGGGATGGCGCTGATTGGTGGAACAAAGGTAATAAAAATTGCAGACATTTCTTTAACATGTGTAAATAATTTAGCATTGTTAACCCCAATCGTTTTTCTCATTGCAGACCGTAATATTGGACGAAGTTAGCAGCGGAATGGATCCAGAAGCTCGTCGAGCCATATGGGACTTGCTACTTGTGAGGAATTAATTTTAATTACAATAAAATAATAATAGTTATTCCTAATTTTTTAAATATTTTCTTTAGGAAATGCGTGGTGAACGAACAATTGTACTGACGACACATTTCATGGAAGAAGCCGACGTTTTGGGTGACAGAATTGCAATTATGGCTGGTGGTCAAATCAAATGTTGCGGAACGCCCATGTTTCTTAAGAAATTCTACGGTAATCAAGCAGAAACTACTTTTAAGACAGGGTTATATTTGCTTGGGCTAACTTGTCTAACTTGATCTTTATTTGTAGGTGCTGGTTACACTTTAAAGATGACGATAAATCCGGGATCAGACGCCGGCTCAATTCTATCCACGGTTCAGAAACATGTTCCTAATGCCACATTCAAAATTCAGCAATCAGCCAATACTTCTGAAGTTGCTATTACGCTTCCAAACGAGAGTCACGCTACTACTTCCCTCTTCCCTGAATTATTCACAGAAATTTCGGATCGGAAAGAAGAACTAGGGATTCAAACAATTGGCCTCTCACTCACTACAATGGATGAAGTATTCGTGAAGTACGTTTGTTTAAATATTTTGTAGTTTTGGCATAATACGGAATTGCATACTGCGAGTTTTAATGCTATTATTTTTATACTGAAAATGCAGTAAATTGATTTTTCCGTTCCTTTCTTCA
This sequence comes from Ceratophysella sigillata, assembly GCA_034693865.1. Classification (NCBI taxonomy): domain Eukaryota; kingdom Metazoa; phylum Arthropoda; class Collembola; order Poduromorpha; family Hypogastruridae; genus Ceratophysella; species Ceratophysella sigillata. The sequence goes on along the minus strand of JAQFXY010000994.1, from coordinate 7,789 downwards.
GGGTCGGTGAACACTACAATGAAGAAATTGACAAAATAGATTCTGACTCGGCTTCCGACTCGAGCCGGAAACATTTGGAAACTAACACGACAAAAAGTAGGGAGTTTCATTACTATAAAATAAATTTATGTATTTCAAAAACAATATTGTATTATTTACACATTAATTTGGATTTTTAGTTATGGAGCGTGACCGATTGACTGGCCTTCAACTCGCCTACCAGCAGTTCTATGGCCTCATTCGAAAAAGAGTTATCTACACTGTTCGGAAGCGACGCCTGTTCATCAGCCAATTCGTAATGCCTCTAGTTCTGTTGATTGTTGCAATTATATTGAGTAACCGAAGTTTTCTGCCCTCTCCATCCCCGCACTCACTAAAGATGTCACTTTTGTCGTACAAGAAACCAGTCACCATGTATTCATTTCTGGATCAGGTAAAGAACTACAACTCTAGTAGAATATTTGTTGGCGCAGCCCAGGCGAGAGTAGTGGAGACTCTTCATACAACGACTCTCGCCCGGTGCAGGCTTGGGCTGCGCCCACAATATTACTATCGTGGTACTATCTCAAGTTTTTTCTATACATATTTAATTCCGATATTATAATTATAGGCCCTTGGAACACAATACGGAAAGCTAGCTGGTGCCTCGAATCTGTATGTCAATGGATCCATTGAAGAGAACTTGGTTACTGTTGGGGCGCAGGACCTTGGTCTCTACCGGGCAAAGTACATTGTGGCTGCTGACCTTAACTCAACCAGCGTGAATGCACTGTTCTCCTCAATCCCGCACCATGCGTCACCCCTGAGTATCAACTTGGTCTCTAATGCGATCTTAAAGAATATGGCTTCCGACAAGGATTTCAACATTGAAGTTGCCAATCATCCACTCAAATCGGCCCTAAGCTCATTGCTCGAGGCTTCACGACCCAATCCAACTTTCACAACCGTGGTTCCGATTTTGTTTGGTGTATTTCTCACTATTGGATTGGCTCTCTTCGCTGCCAGTTTCATTGTGTTTCCGGTTGAAGAGAAGCTGTGCAAGGTATGATCAGATTAAACTTGACAATAGTTTTTTACACATTATCTGGAAAAGTTGATGGATTTTGTCGAATTAAACTCCTACGCTTTCCCTGGTACATCATCAACATCTGTAAATTTGTCTGTTGTTTATCTAGGCAAAACAACTGCAGCTAATGACGGGTGTGAATCCGTTAATCTTTTGGGGCTCGTCATTTGTTTGGGATTTTCTCGTGATGTCACTCTTGATCTGCTTGATGGTGATTTGTTTCCCAATTTTCCAAACCTTCGGAGCTTTTACTGTGTACGGTGGAGCAGGTGAGCAGAACGGCAGTTTTGAATATACAAATAAACATTCCGCTATGTCAAGTTGAATACCAATTTTTTTTATTCTAGGCGTTATTTTCCTGATTCTGATCGTATACGGCTTCTCTGCAATCTCCTTCTCTTACTTCTGCAGTTTATTTGTGCAAACTGTTCCCGGTGGATTTTCTTTCGTGACGACCGTACATATTTTGAGTGGTAAGTACGTTTTACAGAATTGTTCATACCAAGGTGGCAAATACATGCTCTATATATTGTCCACATGGTGCACAGTGCACATATGGCATATGTCAAGTCGCAAGTAAAGCAAAAGCATTAAATACTACGATACTATTTAAGTATACCAATACCACGCTTCCCACCATTTTCAGGTATGATTCTGTCGATGGTAGTCTACTTCCTGGAAGATGCACATTTGGGAGAAGACACGATTCTTGTTCGAGAGATTGGTCGCCTTTTCCCGGCATTTGGAGCATCGGTCTGTATTATGAGATTCACGTCAATTTCGACCAGGAACAGTCGCTGCAATATTTTGTCACAAAGTACCAAGGATCTCATTTGTAATCCCGATTTTCAAGTCGACCCGGAACTACGTCAATGTTGTCGTAAGTGAAGTCTTATATTTTAACATATACATGGCAAGGCTGCTCATGGCAAATCGGTCAGGTACATTACCACATTCACATTGTATTTCGAACAGTACTTCGGGATGCGGAAGTTAAATATACGGTATATTTTTGGTCATTTAGCCAAATAAACACAACAGTACGATCCATATTTTAATAGTTGTATGTTTAATGAAATATTTAAATATTTACTCTTTAGCAAACTGTGCCAACTTTACGAATCTTGAAGGCCCGAGTTGTTTCAAACCCGAACCGTATCTCACTTGGATTTCCAACCCGAACACTCCTGCAGAAATATACAAAATCCCTGGCGTTGGTCAGGATTTGTTCTACCTACTGTTGATAGGCTTCATTTACCAGGCTCTCCTTATTCTCATCGAGTTTGGAATTTTGAAGAGGCTCGCTGCATTCATTTTCCGTTCTGATAAATCATCCTTCCAAACACCATCTGAGGACGAAGATGTGAGGCTTGAAAATGATCGGGTTGCGGATTTGGTTGCCAGTGGTAAGTTCAGGACATAAATCCGATGATTGAATTCGATATCATGCACTGAGCATTGAGCTATCTACCTACAGTCTGCAATTTGATATCGTGGCGTTTTTCATAATAGGCCGTGTGAACGAAGATGCCTTTGTGGTAGAGAATCTGTGCAAGAGCTACGGTTCTCTCGCCGCCGTTTCCAAACTCAGTTTCGGAGTTCATCACGGAGAGTGTTTCGGATTGTTGGGTGTGAACGGGGCGGGGAAAACTACGACTTTCCGCATGTTGACTGGAGATGAGATCCGTTCCAATGGAAATGGCTACACGATAATGTACACGCTCCAGAATCATCGGAAACAGTTCCTGTCCAGTATTGGCTACTGTCCGCAGTTTGACGGGATTGTGGGTGTGTTGAGTGGGAAGGAAATGCTCGAACTATTCAGTCGCTTGCGTGGAGTCCAACCAGGCTTGGTCGAACAAGAGGCGGACAAATGGCTTCATAATCTAGGTACGGCATCACAATGTAATTCTTTACTTCAGTTTTATGGTTTCACGAACGCAAATCTGGCATTTGTTCAAGGATCTCTGTTCGTCATAATCCCAGTATCCCAGCCAATAGAACATTTCAGATTTAAGTTCCTGAAACAATACAATTGACTAACATGAATTTCGAAAACCAAGAAATTATTCTCGTAAGGCGAAATGTTTGATTTAGTCGGGTTTTTTTTCTAGGATAATTCCAGAATTTATCCTAATTTCGCAATCATTTGTCTAGGCTTGTATGAAAGTCGAGACGTCCAATGTCAAAAGTACAGCGGAGGAATGAAGAGACGCTTGAGTGCTGCCATGGCTTTGATCGGGGATCCGCCAGTTATTCTTCTCGACGAGCCGGTGAGTAACTGTGGTTTTCTATATCAGAAGAGTAAAGAATACAGATCCGCAAACAATGAATAGAGCAGACCTTACATGCCAAATGCTGACTCTCGAATTGTCTTCATAATGTAAAACCGTCAGAGAAGTTGCTATTTGAGCAGCTTTGTTATCATCCTAATTGCCTTTTTTTTTAGACAACCGGAGTGGATCCAATTGCGCGTCGACAATTTTGGAGTGTTCTCTCTGCCGTTCGTGACTCAGGACAAGCTGTGATTTTAACTTCACACAGGTATTTAATACGAAGTTTCTGTATTTTCAATATTATATGTATATAATTACGCTTTGATTCAAAGCTAATGCTGCACGTTTTTGGGTGTTTGCAGCATGGAAGAATGCGAAGCCCTCTGTTCCCGACTCGGGATAATGGTCAATGGCCAGTTTCAGTGCTTGGGCGGGGTCGAGCATTTGAAAAATAAGTTTGCCCAAGGGTACAGTCTAGTTGTGAAGCTGAAGCCTTTGCTACCACTAGATTCACCAGAGGTCATTGCTTTATGTGGACAAATCAGTATTAAATTCAATCCTTGTACACTGAAGGATCAGCACCAGGTAAATAAGCGGTCAAGTTAGATTGGTTACAGCGCAAAATCATCGGCCAGGAGTCTCAGCTCAAAAATTGATTTTCTACAATGAGAGTATTCTGATTTTTCCAGAACATTCTCCAGTATCAAGTTCTGAACACTACCATGTCCTGGGGTGAGATTTACACGTGTACGGAGGCCCTGAAGACGCGGTTCAGCGAGGTCATTGAGGACTACACCGTGAGTGAAACCACCCTGGAGGAAGTTTTCCTGGCCTTTGCCCGAAAACAGTATTCGAATCGGGATGCGAACGTGTCCTTCTTCAAGAAACTCATAACCTGCCAATGCTGTCAGTAAGAGTGTCTTTCACGACTGCTTGCCTTACCTTCTAAAGAACCATTTGCCTAAGATTTGTACCTTAACCAAAATTATGCTAGTATGCTCGGAATGGAACGACTGTGATAAGGACAATGACAAAGGCTTGATATTAAATGAGCAACTGAGGAGGTGCTAATATGAATTGCACCGATTTTAAAGGTTGATTTTACTCATTAGGGATTTGGAAAAAGTTTTTAGTTAGGTGTGACCCAAATTATAAAATTCAAACAATATTTCTTCTTCTGTTGTTACTTTGCTTTAGTGATTCTTACGTGTAATTTATGTTCTTATTTATATATGATAGAATTCCATACTTTGTATGCTAATAAACTTCTGGTTCATTGAGTTTCCAACATTCATACATAAATCATATATTTACTCGAAATTTTCGTGTAGAGCTCAGTCGTATTTCTCAAATTAATGTGCATCACAGAATCAGTCTAAAACCAAAACTTGTTTTTTGAGTTCATTTCTATTGGACGACTCAATCTTATCCCAAACACCCCCGATCCCAGCCGGTGGAGCCAGATGTGACAAGGAAGCGTGTCGTGACGAATGGAAACTCGAAATACTGCTATCATCATCCTCCTCCCCTGCAAATCGGACCGATATGGCTTCTTGACTCGGGCTCGACAATCTGAAAAAATTCCACTCCCATGATATTGGTCGTTACATTTGACACCAATTGGCGGAGCGAAAGCGCAACAAAGGCGGAGCGAACAAGTAATGTTTGAGTAGGTGAAGCTTTAAAGCTGATCCGTTACAGATTCATGCTATAATTCAAAACATAACGAAGAATATTTTCTATTTACCGTAATCAGTAATCCCATTATAACAAAACGAAGTGCTTCAACAAATTAGCACATGCATTCCATTCAAATGACTAAAATCACAACTACGAGCAAGTTCTGATTCCGAACGACGTGGAAAAACTTACTTCAAAATGAGTGTCCCATCTGGATTCTTGGTCCGAATAGGTTGTTCACAAAGAAGCTCCCGAAACGTAGTATGGAAGAACTGAGTAGAGTTGAAACCCTTGAGCCTGTTTGAAAAGCAACAACTGCACCTCCGCTTCTGATCTGCCTGTACGTAGCGTATTACCACACATTAGAATAATTGAATATGCAGTAGTTTTTGAATAGAGTATGTGACACAACAGGAGAGCTAACTAGGTTTAAGTCCGCCATCTACCAAATCCTTCCTTTAGCCCATGTTGCCAAATCTGGCATGTTCAAGATGACACTAGACCCTACTGAGTCGCTCTTCAGAACAGATTCATAATTAGTTGTAACACGATTGAAGCGGAAATTACATAGATCTTGTAGGAACGCAAAGTCTAGAGCCTGGAAACCCAACTTTCGAGTCCGAAGCAGCAAGATCAATTAAATCTGCAGGTATGGTGGTATGAGGCTGCGGATTTAAACTTAGGTTATAGGCTTTTACGTTCCTTCAATATCTAAGTATTATTATACGATAAACTTTGGTAAGCCTCTTTGGATTCTGCACTGGTTCATCTTGGCTTAGAACATTATAAAATGGCTAATGCGGGTTCCGCCAACGAATAAGAATCTCTTACCCCAAGCGTGAAGAGCTCGGCTGAAGAAGGAACGAAGCCCGCAACGTTGAGCTCGTACTCGTGCTCCAGGTAACGGAAGGCCAATTGGACCATGTCTCGAATTTCCACAGATTTCCTTATGACCACATTTACGCGGTTAATAAACCCGAGAATTTCCTCAGTGAGGCCTTTGGTAACCTCAATTAGGTTGGATTTATGGGTTTGGGTCGTTTGTTCACTTCGGACGAACTTCCGGATCAGCCCCTCCATTGCATTTAGGCAGGTTAAAAAGTGAGGATCGGGTTCCTGTGAAAGTTTTTTACAATCTATAAGTTGCGCCCTAACGAAGCGCGATGCAGTGCACCGAAGATTAAAGTAACAGTAACAATGCGCGGAGGAATCTAGGAGGTGATTGGGTTGAGTTAATTCGCATTGAAGCTGTAGCTTAGAGCATAACTTGAAGCCACTACTTGCAAGAATCAACCACTTGACCTAGTATAATCATACCGGATGTGAGTCAAGTAGAAAATCAAAAATGTTTTTTCCTGGAATGCCAGCGTTCTGACGAAGGAGGAGGTGACATGACCTTAGGTCCAACGATGAGCTAGGGTGATTTTGAAACTTATTGCACGCTGTACTAGAGGGTTCTGAGGCGCATTAGCTCAAACCAAACCTCACTCTTAAGCATTCACAATACAGCCAGAATGTTAAAATGAATGTAGAAAGAAGTAGAAATGAACTACCCACCTCAAATCTTCCATTGAAGACGTCTTCAACCAAAAATCTCATCTGGGTGTTCAGAATAATTAGCTGAGCCTTGGTATGATCCAGGAGTGACTTGAGGACACCGAGACGGTATGTCTTGGACTGACTATTCAGATTTTCCCAATTCTTCCCACCAGCTTTCCCAGCTCTGACCATGATTTTGACGGGGTGAGAGTCCATCTCTGCACATTTGGACCGTTTGAACAGCTCGAGACCTTTGCCGAACGGGACGGGCCGTTGAATTTTGAGCTTGGTTTCTCGGGTGCCAAGTCGTACAGCGGATCGGTTCAGGATTTCGAGTGCTTCCGTTCCAAACGTGTTGTGAGAAGGGCTGTAGAGCTGGCACCTCTTCGATACGCGATCAGCAGTTAGAGCTACATCCGCGAAGCATGTCATTAGGTCCTGTTTTGGTTAGCCAATACAAATTAGCATTTAATTTAAAACCTCACAATCCTTCATTAAAAGGTTGAAGTAACAATTAAGGTCGCCTCCATCATTATCTCATTATCATTATGGATAGACAACTGGAGGCAACAAGTCGTCGTTAATTTATTAATTTGTAAGTCAACGTTAATCGCTAACCTCAAACTCGGCCCGTGTCGGTACAGCTTCTTCCGTTTGCCCTTCAATGTTGGGAAAGAGATGATGTACGCCAAAAGCGCAGAGCCATATTTGAGCAGCCAAGAAATTCATTTCCACGCCCTCTTTCCTCCGATATCCTTCTGGCACTCGGAAAACCTTTTCCGCAAAATCGAGCGTATTCCTATTCCCTTGTATGTAAGCCGTCGCAAAATCAAAATAGACTGAAAAGTTATCTGAAGCACGTTTGTACTCCTTACTGAACTGGGTCCTGAATTTGAACCATTACAGAAATATTACTCGTATTTAGTAATTCACAGGATAATATCTTATCCGAAAAGTACTGAATAGCAGTCAATATTGAGCTCACCCTCCTGCTATACCAGTCTTGTCGTCGTCGAGCTTTGTTGAGGTACATTTTTCATAACAGGTGTACAGACAAAGGCACGCGGCTCTTCAAAGGAATAAAAGGTTGGAATATTATATTACGGTTTCTTGGACACCATGCTGTTCCTATTGTGACAGTGGGATGTCCACGACTTCTAAACCCAAGTTTAAGGTCCCAAACCTCGAGATACACTTAAAACTTTGGTTTCCAAGTCGTGAATTTCCG
>JAQFXY010000993.1:0-14133 GCA_034693865.1 Ceratophysella sigillata | reverse complement strand
ATCTGAATTTTGTCGCCCGATCTGACCTGATGGGAGTATTTCGGACCAGTCCAGCAGAATCGCCATCTAATCTGACTATTGTGCAAATGCAAAAAACAGACCCTCACCTTCTCAACTCTGCAGTTCTCACGGTTCTTGGCCTGTCCTGTGTCCTGACGATGATCTGGCTGGGAGATGGAAATGGAACAACAACGGTTTTTCACAATTCAGATTTTCTACGGATATAAGCTTATCGTATTTGGGAATTGTTTGTATTTTATATGTACTGCATATTATCGTTATATTCTACACACGAATACTATTTACATATGTACCAGTACCATATTACAGCACATCATGCTCAAATGTGGCTCAAATGATGTTCCTTAAAGCATTTTTCTATTTCCAGTATGTAAATAGCTATGTATGCAGAAAAGGGAAGTGCTGTGTTTTCTCAGTGGAAGTGCATGATCATGAGTCATACCTAAGTCGTAATTCGTAATACATATATGAACAGAACAGACTCAAGAGTTTAGGTTAGTACCCAGTAGTTATATTTATATACAATACAATACGATACAATACATAATACATAACGATGAGTCAATAAGGAAAGAATGACGTCGTTAACACCTCAGCTCCAGGAGCTATATGGTTTCATATTTGGAATTTGAGTCGAACACATCTTAGGGAAGAGAATTCGAATTCAGTTAAGAATTTGGATTCGGATTCAGGAATACAGCAGGTGTCCAGGGTGAACGGGTGTAGAATCCAAGTGCTAATGTTCTCGGGCTTAAATGTTGGGTTTCAAATATCTAATCGGAGATTCCGGTGTTATCGCAATATCCATATATGTAGTAATTAGTACATAGTCTAGATAAGCAAATCTCAATCTCGTTCCAGGCCCAGGTCCTAGCAGATGAAATGGAGCTATGCGCTATGCAAAATGAACTATGGCTATGATATTTAGGAATAAGTACAATTGTTTCTAATAATTTACCAACTCTGTGAGTCTTGAAGTGTGATGTGGCCTGGTTATAATTTCAAAGTGTGGTTTTCGAAGAAGGAACGATGATGAAGCGATGTACGATTGCGATATATTCACAAAGTACTCCTACGCCCAAATAATTGTGACTTATCTTTGACAGTGATTACGTTTTGTGATTAGTTAACCAAATGAGCTAAATGAATTAAACGGATTCGTGTATTCCATTTCTAATTCCGAAGAATGGAATGATTATACTATGTATTGAGATTGAGAGTGTTTTTTACAGTAATGAGAGTTGTTTAAATGGATTGTTGGATTCTTATTGTCTTAAATGGGTTTAGAGTGCGATTGATTGGAGTTGATCGGCTATTGGCTCTAAGTGGAATCATAGATCGGTTTCTCTTCTCCACACCATGGGAGCTTGCTTGGTTTAGGTGGTGTGTGGGGTCGTTTTTTGTAGGCAATTTTGGCGACGAGTCCGGTGGGATGATGTCCCAGGCCCCGCATTTGTCCAATCATGATGGGCGTGATTGGATATTTGAGTGGGTGCTTGGCAATCTCATAGTGGCTGAGCTGGGCTTGGACGGCGAGGAACATGTCATCGTGCTGTTTGAGGATCTGGAAGGAGCGCTCCTTGGCCAATTCCGTATTCGTGGTCTCCTCCTCCATGGCCTTGAGATACATGTAGAAGTCATTGTCAGCATCCTCGATAGTGTGGTAGAAGGTTCTCTGGCGGTCACGAGCTTCTCCTGCTATTTCCAGAGCCTGTCTCAAGCGGCGATCCTTTCCTTCCGTGTCCAGACGGTTCAGGAATCCTCCCCAGAGCTCCATAGTCAGATCCACCGCGCTACAGACAAGACCAATGTTGATTAGTAGAAGAAGTTAAAGTCCTTATGGCTGGGCACTGGGTGGATCGAGCAGAGCAACAGGAAAGCGATAGCTTGCAAAGGAAAGCAAGGCAGGTTAGTGCAACAGTTTCAAAAACTTGTTTGCAGCAGGAGATACGGCCACAAGGATTACGTTCAAACCTGATTAGCATTTGAGCTTAAAGTATATCGCGATTTCATTAAAACAAGTAGCTCAGGTTTGGTTAAGCTTTTTGCAAAAGTAAAAGCGATGCCTGGATCCCTAATTTGAGTTAATAACTTTTCAGCATTTTCAGCTTCATAAATCACCTTCAACGAATTCGATTTTCAACCTTCGACCATATAGTCTAGGCACCTACCTGGCCCTAAAGTCAAGCTTGTCATCGTCCACCTTGACAGCATGGTTGACCAGCTCCCGGTAGACTTCAATGGATTTGGAAATTTTCCGCTCAGTAATCCGAAGGCTCTTGTAAGTCGTATTCAAGCCCCTCTTGAGCCGCAAGAAGCCTTCATGACGGCTAACAGATTTTTGGTATGGCCATTGCTGCGCAGTGAAGAGGTCCTTTGTGAGTTCCTTCTTGTCCATTGCCTTCTCAATGAGCTTCTCGTAGAGTCTTTCCTCTAGGTCCATGTCGTCCCAGTGATCACACATGGTGACGATGCCATCAAGAGAATTGTGAACTTGCTGCAAGTAGTAAGCCTTGGCCACAACGCCAATCCACTCGAAGTCATTCATGCGCTCATAAATTAGGTCATTGGCTTCCTCGACGACCTCAATCTGTAAATAGTTTAATTTAAATACTTCCCTTTCACAAGGTCCACAATAAATTGGAAATATGTCTCCTTAAGGCGTGTAACAATCTAAAGTATACAGTGTTGTCTGATGTCGCATTTTTCAGCATACTTGGTGTACCACTTTAGGACCAGTATATTGCTTTTGTGTTTACTTAGGTGTTTCCGGAATTTACGTTAGAAAAATAAATACGGACGCAATATACAAATTCATTTCTCGTTGTATTGCAAGTTTTATGGTAGAATAACGAAAATAGCTCAAATACTTAACCGAACTAATTGTTCATTATTTGGCTACACCGTAATAACAATAGCATTTTTGAATAACCCTCGAAAAAGTTTTTCTTATTCATATTCAGTAACATAAATAGATTAGCATGTGCAAATACGGTCATGTTATCTCTCATACACCACCGGACACCACCACCGGGCGCATCGTATATGTGTACAATTGAAGCTTGTAAAACTTTGTTCAAACTCTGACGTCGGTGGAATCCAACCTATTTACAATTACAACGAATCCTGTTGCAATTTCTGTTATTTTATATGTCGGACCCATCATCGCAATTATGGCATGTGTACATAAATGAGTTTGGTTGCTCAGAGCTGATAATTGTCAATTGTCAACCTCTGTCCGAGACATGAATTGCATATTTGAATTCGTGTTCGTACCATGCGGCGCATTGAGTATATTTGCATTGTAAGCACTGTGAAAAGCCAGTTTCATGTACAGGCAAATCTTATCAGATCATTAATAACCAGAGTTTCATCTGAGAAGGTTAACAAGTTTATAGTAGTTAATACGGCGTGGAAAGTTTTCGAACCAAGGAAATCTTAGAGTTAGAAATCCTGGGCCGTTCGCTGGCTTAGCATGGCTAAACCTATTTTTGAACTAGATTTAATTGTGTAGCACCAGGGAAATCAGTATGGAGTCACCTCTTCCATGAAGTCGTAGAGGAGGAGCTCGGTCACAAGATGGTCCGATGTCTTCTTGAGCGCCGCCGCGTAGCGCCGCTGACTCTCGAGCACACTCTCAAAGTACTCGGCCACATTGTCCAGCTTCACGCGCGTCTTCTCCATCATTTTCTGAACTTTGGTCGGAAACTGTTCCAATATCTCGAACACAGCATCATCCTCCAAGCAAGTGTACTTCCAGAAGTTCTCCACCCGCTTCTTGGCCCGCTTTTGACGAAGATGATCCTTCATCTGGGCGGAGCTGAGACGGAGCTGGGCTTCGTAACGGAAGTGCTTCGCTTCCTGCCTCTTGATCCCGTCCTGGTCTTCAATATCTTGCTTAATCCGAACGATTTTGCACACGTTCAGCTCATGAGCAATCTGGGAATTGCGGGTTGCAAATAAATATTGATATATTAATGAGTTCAATTCCATTATAAATTGAGCTGTGCCTTCTGATTACAACTGAACTAACGAGCAGAGTAATTACGGCAATATTACACAACGAGTTAGCCTGTCGCCCCTTGCAGAGTGCCAGTACCAGTTACCAGTTCAGCTATGTATATTATATTTATGCTTTGGTTCGATATCGTAATGCTTGCTCAGCCATTATACAAAGCGTTTGTCTGCTGCTCGAGTCGCACGAGATATCGAGATATTCAGATTACTGCATTAAACGAGGTCAGGCGAGATTGCTCAAGCGAAACCTAACCTTCCTGAAATCAGCAGTGGTTGGTGTATAAGACTGCGGTTAAACCAATCGTCATTCAACGATTTATATTTTACCAGATTTCCAGATTTTCTGCCAATATTATTATTGGTTTGACTTAGGTTTCATTTTAGTGATAACCGGATTGACGGCATGGAAGCGAAGCATGCCCATTGTTTCGATTATGATTCGTACTAATTCTGATTGCGTTAAAACTTAAAAGTAACAAGTAACATGTATGATGTAAAAAGTGGAAAATATGCAAACACCCTTTCAAGCAATTATTTCGCAATCTCCGTTCCGAAGTGCTATTTAGAACTCTATTGGTACAATAACAAGAACACGGCGGGTTCCGGGTTATGTATATGTATGAGTTTGAATTCACGTTCACATATCAGAAGTCAAGTGGTACTTAAATCGACTCCACTTATAGACATTTTATCACTTCCAGCTAAATGTTCAAATCTCATAATTATGTGTACAGTTTTGAAGTTTGGTAAAAAAAATACCCTAAGCTTCAAGGTTAAACATGGCGTATAGAATAACAACTAATAAAGCAGAAGGAAGTATGGAACTTAAAGTGTGAAGCAACGGGCCAACTAATTCTGTTTTTCTGCATATTTAAGTAGTATGAAATTCGGTCAATTTATCAACCACCATCCTATCCTAGATTCCGAGCTTTGCATTGATTCGCTGGCTAGTAGTAATTTAATGTATGTATTAGCGGAACTCTTTTGTTAATTAGAGAGTGTGACCAAGTCATCCGTCACCCGAATGAATGGAAAGATCGATCAAGCGGACCAATTTGGCCATAATCAATTTGCGTGGCGTGGCGTCTTTCAATTTTGTAGTTCTTACCTTGAGGTTTCTCAGTTTGGGCATGTAAGTATCTGTGAGCTGGGAGAAGTAGTCCCGTTCCGTCTGAAACTTGATTCTCTCTTCACGCTCGCAGTCAATGAGGGACTGAACCTTTTCCGCAATCACTTCCAGCTGATCCCTTGGCTTCATGGCGATGAACTCTCCGTCCACAATCAGGCCAGCGTACTTCTTGTTCACTTTCTTCCCTTTCCCCTTACCCTTCTTACCCTTCGCATTTTTACCTTTGCCCTTACCCTTCCCTCTGCTCCCTGAAATATAAGGACCAGATATTGTAGCTTAGCTGCTTGGACATGATGGCGCATTTGGCTTCGGCTCGTCCTTAGTCAATTCTCCACGTCCTGGATTTTCACAAATCACAAGACCGGAAAACAAAGAAAAACTTACTTGTGAAACTTTCCCTTGAAAAACCCTTGAATACAGATACTTTCCTTCGATGGCGTCAGTCGAAAAGATAAAAGCTCAATACCACCATTTTGAATTTTGAAGTGAGTAGTGGCACGTATGCTTTGTAACATTTGCACGCAACTTATCGAAGAGAATCTAAAAACTACATTGACGCATAGTTTTTAAAAAAAAATTAAGCGATCATAGTTATCATGTCGTTACGTACCTACTACGGCTGGAAAGGCAGTTGACTAATCAACTGGAAGTATTTTTATTTTAGTAAATGTTTTGATTTTTTTCAGTGAAAACGCAAACACTTACTGTTTTGATTTTGATACAATGTACAATGTAATGATCTAACCTGATTTGCTTGCTCCCCGTCCCCGCGATGGTGCCTTCTTTGGTGGCATCTGGTCTCAATCAGAAGTTTTCTAAATCCAGGTTTTTGTTCTGATGTTCCCTCTACAGAATATGAGTTTAGGGATTTGGTTTAAAATGCTGGAAGGTCCTCTGGACTGGAGCAGTTGTAGTTTTTTTTTTCAAACACGAAGCTCAATTATTTTAGGTCTATGATTTAGCTTCGTAGTTGTAAACAACTTTTCCGAGTGCGAAACAAAGTTAAGAAATGCTGGACGCTTCCATTGTGTTGCCCGTGACAACGAGGAATGTTCTTCCTCGCTACTTGTCTAGTCGTTTCCTATTGTATTAATTACTGAAGGATTGGTCGGTATTAGGAGTTGCTTTGCTCAGAAGCATATTCGAAGTGGTGGATTTGTCCTGTTTGGGATCGTCAATCATTAGTTTGTTCCTCGATTCAAACGATACTTTATATTGGAAGACGAGTTTAACATGATACTATTTTCTGTAATTATGAAATACTGTTTTGATCTAGTATTTTAACGATTTTCAAATATTTTCAACAAGACACAACGTTGTATAGTAATTTGTTTGTGATTGGATGTTGTGTAGTAGGAAGGAGGTTTCTCAAAATCAATTTTACTAATGAAATACTAATTTGCCAAACATACGCTGATAGACTGAACAGAACCCAAAATAATATTAAAATAGTGCATAACCGGAAAAAATCATTTTCTATGGCTATTACGTGGAATTTATGCTAATAATGTATGTAGCTGAAACCAAATACGTTTATCCTAAAGGTATCGCCTACGCCAAATCCAGATTCCATATCAGCAGAGCCTCAGGTAATTGTCCAGCGTCATTTATATATTTTCACTTCAATTATTTATATCCTCAAATTAGCTCAATAACGCCTACTTTCATGATCAGTAGAAACGTTATGTCTACCGGCTTGGAGCAATATACAAACTACGGTGGAGGGTCAAAAAATTCCCCAGACGTAAACGTAGTTTTGGATGTTTGAATTGCGAGAGTGCAGGGTCTTTTAGCTGGAAAACTAAAGTACATATAAAACACGATACAAAAATATCATATTCCCAAGAACAAGCTATGCTTTTTATTAAGTAAAAACACGTGTATTGAACTACTTCGTAGTACACAGCGCTTTATACGCAAATAACAATGGTTTGATATGACCGGGTTCTTTGGTATGGGTAAGAAAAATCAAATATGATTGTTAACAAATGATTTCCAGTAACACTCATGTCTTCCTAATAATCTGCGTGGAATGGAAAGTGCTTGTGATGGTTGTTCCAAGCAAGATGGCAGACTCGACCGTTGCAGTCGAAGGAGTCAATCTGGGCAACATCCTCAGGGGACAGAGTGAAGTCAAAGATGTTCAAGTTCTCTATGAGACGCTCTTTCTTCACGGTCTTGGGAATAACGATCAGACCGCGTTGAACCTAAATTAGAATAAAGACAGAGTTTTATATTTAATTCCAATTAACTACCTTTATATTTTGGAAAGCAAAATTCTTTCTCTTACCTGCCAACGGAGAACAACTTGAGCGGGAGATTTTCCATACTTCTTTCCGATCGCAGCAATCTTGGGATCATCTAGCAACTTGACGTCATCAGGTTTGGCCCAAGGCCTGTCAGCAGATCCCAATGGGCTGTAGCAAGTAACCAGAATGTCTTTGGTCTTGCAGAACTCAATCAACTTATTTTGGTTCAAGTAAGGATGACATTCAACCTATAGCAATAAATCATCAAATGTATTAGTAAAGCCAGCTGTCCAGGCAATGACAACACGACGCAAAATGGCGAGCCGCCCTTGCCACATTTGCATTCACATATCCCAACGAACAGCTTATGCGAACGAGAGCAATGCCTCATAGGAGGTCGAAAGTTTTCTATGAAATGCCAATGACTAACCAACTTGATTTGTACAGCTCTGCTGGATTGTTCGTATACGCATACTTACTTGAAGAA
The DNA here is from genome assembly GCA_034693865.1 of Ceratophysella sigillata. Lineage (NCBI taxonomy): Eukaryota > Metazoa > Arthropoda > Collembola > Poduromorpha > Hypogastruridae > Ceratophysella > Ceratophysella sigillata. Next base: position 6,230 of record JAQFXY010000993.1, on the reverse strand, counting down.
CTGTGGGCTTGACGGTGCCGTTAGCCAAGATTCGCTCAATTTGCTCGTGGTTGAAGTTGGAGATTCCAATGTTCTTGGCAAGTCCGAGCTTATAAGCCTCTTCCATGCCCTTCCAGGCGTCAAGATAATCCACATCGCTAAAGGCAATCTTGTCATCAGCGTCCTTCGGAAAAAGGTCACCACCTTCCTGGAATCCCATTGGCCAATGAATCAAGTACAGGTCAACGTAGTCAGTTCCCAAGTCCTTCAAGGTTTTCTTCAGAGATGGGAGAACCTTGTCGGTGCTGTGGAAGGTGTTCCACAACTAAAATATATTTTTTTGAAAAATGAGTATTAAATCCTAGACATGGCGACATGTAACCAGCGCTTCAACTACAATATTTGTCGGTCTTCTGTAATCACAAAATCAACATTAAAGCTGTTAACTTTGATGGACTGGACTTATTTTGTGTTAACTTAAATTCCATACCATTCCATTGCTTTTTACTTTTTTACAAATTCAGCGATGCATTGGAAGTTCGATTTGTGTTTTTTCTCATTTTGGAATTGGAAACCCATTATGCCAAACTGACTGTCTTGTATATTTTTGTACCAAACTCAGCCCATATATATATTTGACGTTTGACATACCTTGCTGACAATGAAGAGATCCTCTCGCTTCACAACACCCTCCTTGATCTTGGCTTGAACGGCAGCACCAACTTCCGCTTCATTTCCATAGGCTAGAGCACCATCAATATGACGGTATCCTACGTCAATGGCATCTTTCACCGTTTGCATAACCTCACCGGGTGCGGACTAAAAAGTAAATTAATTAAATTAAATTAGTCCAAAATCACATAATTAATAGAATAGAAATTGAACTCAGAAATATAACGAGTAAGTAGTTATTGCAGCTACAATCTGGAAAATAATTTATGGAATGTATGTTTGATTTCTACCAACAATTACAAAAAATTAATTCTGCTGCTGCGCTGTTAGCTCAATCATTTCCTTTACGGAATGAATTCATAGACCGGTATTTGTGTATTTTAATGATATTAAGATTTATGGTGAAATCTAAATGGCAAGCCAACTTGCTATGTGTATCTCTGTATGTTTTATGTTCAAATTATCAAAACTGATTCACAGGAATCATGAGTTAGCAGATTCCGCTCTTATATTCTCATTCTTAAAGGAATGATGCAGCTGCTTGAGTCTGAGAACTGAGAACAGACAACAGTAATTCAACGCTTTCTGCAATTAGTATTCGAAACATATCAATTGAGACGCCAGACAGGCTGAATAAATTAATGTCATTGATTTCTTAACCTTGCGGTATGTAGACAATACTGTATGGGAAAATATCTTTTGCATGCACCCCATACAATCTCATAAACTTTGCCTTTGTGTATCAATCCAGTCCGCTTGCTTTTGATCGTTTCAAGTAATATTGTACCAGAACGTGGAAAAGCGTTTCGACGACGTATTGCTTACCTGATATTATTTTTTTTTAAATTCAATCATTTAGAAGATAAGACTGAAAAATAATAATTCCCTTATACGCATCATTAGCATAAAAGCGGCGGCATAGCGCTACAGAAGTAGAGCTACACTTGTCTAACGCCTAACTCATGTCTAGCTCTCGCAGATAACAAGGATGAAATATTTAGCAACCTACTTTACTATTTAGCGTGTAAAACTATAAAATATAATTCTGATGTAAATTGGAACCTTGGACTGGTGCTACAGAAAAACCAAAGCTATACGTCCTATTCCAAGCTGCAGTTGGGATAATCTATACCATGTATTATGTTTATTTCTATATATCAGCATCATTTGAAGCTCACATAGTTTGCTTAGCTGCAATTCTTATTCGCATTATGAATTATTTTATTTCCAAAGAATATAAACAGCATTCTACATAGCATACAGAGTTTAAGAGGATTTTTGTGAACGCATAGTCACTTTTTATTCACTAGAGTAGGCGATGATAAATAGGACAACTTGAAATAAAAGTGTTTGATATTTGCATATGCTTTGTAACCCTCTAACACTGACTGACTGGACAAAGACAGGGCACAGGCACAGGACATCATGAGTCGTGAGTTATCGCCAGTTTCGTGTCCACTTGAACTTGAAAATAAACACTTATCCTTAATCCCTCGATTCAGAACTCCCATAAATTGCGTAACATTGGCAGTCTCAATTTTATTTCTTCGGATGCTACATAATATCAATATTGAATAGTGTCTACGTATTTCACAGACGTATCCATGATAACATTCGAGGCTACAAGCATTGTGTTATCTACATACCAAGGCACTACTGCCTCGTTGAAAACGACAACTTGACTAGATTTTCCATTGTCCATTTGAATGCCAATAATACTATTCACATTCTGGAAAAGTGTATTAATTTGACGAGGAATTATAGATCATCATGCCTGTTATGCTAGCAGTTCAGAGACTAGAAGCATTATGCGGTCATTCTCATCAGTACAATACAATGTACAATCATTTGCAGTGCTACTACACTATTACAAGTACATAGGTGTGTGGTATTGATATCCACTTGTGAATTACGTAATCGCCAATCGCCACATGTAAGTACGTATTTAAAATATACAAACGATGGGCATATGGAAAATTATTACCTTACCATGAATGGTTAATTTCAAATCAACGGCAAGGTTACAAATATAAACCATTTCCACTTACTGTGTGTATGGATTTTATAATATACATGACAAATCTGAATAAACATGCAATAGTCTGCGAGAAGCGACTAGCAAAACGTCAGTTAAGCATATTAATGTTTTTGAGGTAGGTAATAAATCATCAGCAGTATTTGGTAGTGCAAATTAAACAACTTGTATTTACAATTTATACACCGCATATGATTTAACTTATTTTGTGAAAAGTATTTCTTTCTATATGTTATGGTATGTATGTACTTCCTAATTTAATTCGCAATATAAATAACCGGGTAAGACTGGATTATGTATACAATATTTCAGGTTTTGTTGTTAAGCCAAAAGCTACAATTTGGTAGCTGTTAATGATCGTCTGCTGTTAAATGCTCGCCACTACTGTAATCCTATATGATAGTTAATAATACAGTTAAAATCTCTCAATTTACTTTTATTGACTTCCGTTGCCTAATAAAGTACATTTATTGACTGTATAAAGCTGTATATTAAACGTACTTCTGAAACAAATACGCCACTAGAAAGAGCATTAATTCATGTAAAAAGAAGTATTAACTAAACCGGAGAAGTTACAAATTAACCTTAACACAGTAAAAGATATAGAAAGCTAGTTTCTAGAAAATTACCAATCTGTATGACATCAAAATCTAACTCGTAACGGAATTGGAATTAGTCAATATATTCAATTAATCAATCGGCTCTATTTTACATACCCAAAAGCCAAATAGTCAATACATTAATATCAACCCACTGTAGCTCCGGGAAGTAAAACCTCGAGAAGTCGCCTACTATACTATGTATAATCAATATTTTCTCAATTTACTGTAAACTTGCTTCCATGCCAGAACAATCGCCTACTACATACATAGTAGGTCATAGGTATATGTATTACCCCTGACTCTTATCTTTATTGATTTAACATTTTGATGGGCTCACAGTCACAACACAAAGTGGAAGGGCATTGACATCTAGGTAAGTATAAAGTACAAAAACTCCATGGAATTTCAAGACAAGGCCTCTTCACGCACTGAAAGAATATCAGGAGGCCAAGAACAGGATGCAATATGAAACGGTGGTGTTATTGTGAATTGCTAATTATCTAACTAATGTCTAATATCTATATGTTTATAAAGGCAGTGTTTTCCAAACAATACATGCACACTGCACAGTAATGCACCATTATAATATAAGCCACGCGTTGAGTTTGTGCTATGCGTTAAACTTGCTGTCTCATCACAATTCACTACCGAATCATATAATGATGATGACTGATGACTCTTTACAGATACAGATTGGGCATCGGGTTCGGGTGGCAGTGTCAGTTGTCAACACAATAAAAGCACGTAGCTTTGAAAACCGGCTGAACCTGAACAAACTGTACAGTACGTGAGCGTAGTACACGTAGGAAGGAGGCTTCATGCGGCCTAACACATTTATTCCATACGAAAGGCGCATAATAGGCTACAAGCACATCCGTTCGCATTCCTTAGCCTCTCCTAGACGTGGGAGGTGCAGGGTTGTAAAATTCGGCATCTGTACTGCCTGACTCCCCCATGCATTTGTACAGTGTTCAGGCCGACGACCGACCGGTATATGCAAATGCCCAAGCATGTCTCTCCAGAAGAGGATCATGTTGTATTATGAGTTTGTATTTGTAATTGAGGAACTGACCTTCCAGGTGCCGAGTCCGAAGACGGGTATTTGGAGTCCAGTGGACGTCTTGAGTGTGGGCACTTGAGGAGCCATGCTGAAGGAAATCGGGTGTCTGGGGACGGAGCTGAGGTTTGAGGTGAATGGAAGTGCGGAGAGAAGAGAGAAGGAATGACAGGACGCCCGCACACTTTTATACATTCCTTTTCAAGGGCGAGTCTGGCTTTGGGCTCATGGGCTGGACCAGGCGAGGATTGATGGGATAAATGGAATTATTGGAGAACATGCATGCGGTTAGCAGAGCAATTTAGTCTCCAGATAGTGTATTAGGCGTTAGGCTGCAATCGCTTACGCAGCGGAGGGTCTCCAAGGAATTGGTCACATGGGCAACTTTGGAGTTTATTTATTATTTCAATTTAATGACTTTCCTTATTGTTATCTAAAATAAGACATTTTTATCTCTCGATTCATGCTTCTGTTCTCAAGTTTGTATATCATTCAGAAACATTTTCGAACCTTTTATTAGAGTTGAACTGATGGACTGCAGTGAAATAGTATATTCCATGCAATTAAATACAAAATAGTATGTGCTAGCATTATTGTGTGCGATTCATTACATTATCCTGCAGTCAAGCCATTGAATGAAAAACCTCGAAATCCTTCATCATAAGCCTCAACTGCATTGCGTTTTACGGGTTAAGAAAGGCCTCACATTCCAGAAAAGGGATTTGAGGTTTTAGATTCAATGGCGCGAGGGTAAGCTTGTGTCCGTGTGTGTATTCTCTAACTTGAATTAAGCCTGTAGCATTTGAAGTTACAAAACCAGTAGAATGCTGTCGTTAAGATTTCAGTTTTATGAAGGTGCAACACATGACTGGACAATTTTTGGAATATATCTTGCCAAGCAAGACAATTGATGTGGTGTTTGAATACATAATAACAATGATTGTTAGCCTTCTCATATTTTTAGCCTACTCTGAAATAAATCCTAGAACCACCTCTGGTTCGAGCTTGACTATTGGCCTTTGGCAAATAGTGATAGCGATACGCTGGACTGACTGGATGATACGGCTTCGAGTGTAAAAAACGTAGAAACGGATACACGGACGGCTAAACTCCAATTCAACTCGTGCCCGGCGTCTCCAGTCTGCTCTTCTCATTATTTACTAATTTACATTCCATTCGGCTGGAATATAATAGCAGAGGTGGATAAGGTAATAATAATTTTCAAAGTCTGTGGGTGCATGGTGCATGGCCAAGTCCAGCATATGCTACCTGCTAGCTTATGAATGTAGTTTGTATTCTTGTCATGTCACCTGGTCCGTTTGTAGTTGCACTGCACTGTGCAGATATAGGGCCAGAGCTGCTCACAGCGAGTTGGTCAATCACCAGCTCCTACACTCTGCACACTGGGTTCTTCTGTCTGTGTGGCCAAGTCTTTGATATTTTAAATTGATGATTTTTTTACTGAAATCTTCGCCAGCTTGTGACAGGGCGGTGTGCATTTAAAGATATACGGGTATCTCTTTCCTTGGGTTTGATCGTACTATTTATTCAGCTCCGTGCTCCTTGCCTTATTCGAAACCAAGCGCACACATCACGTATTTGGGTTTAGGTAAATGGGCATTCCCATCATATTTAATTGATAATCGTATGAGAGTTGGGTAATTTGATACTGAAATGACAGTGAAACGATAAGAATTAATGTGTGCAGGTGCACCGGGCATTATTTTTTCTACCATTTGCAATGCTCCACACATTTGTATTTATTTAACTTTTATCTGATGTGGCCCCGACGTAGGCTTGCCGCGGTTCGGTTCGGTTCGGTTCCAGGTGGAACCGGAACCGAACCGCACCGTAGAGTTTGGAACCGGAACCGAACCGTAAAAAT